>BSBK01015070.1:0-92922 GCA_027943335.1 Chamaecyparis obtusa | reverse complement strand
CAGTGCCTGGTAAAGTTCAAGATTGGCGGGTACCAAGATGAGGTACTATGTGATATCATCTCTATGGATGCATGTCCATATGTTGTTGGGTAGACCGTGGCAGTTTGATAGATGTGCTGTACATGATGGTTGTGCAAATACCTATTCCCTGACAAAGGATGGAGTGTGACATAAGCTAAACCCATTTGAAAGAGACCGAAGAAAAGGTATGTGGTAATGCAAGAATAACATTTGTGATGGAAGAAAATTCCTAGATGGTATGAGGCAATGAGCATGTGTGTTTTGTTTTAATTCAAAAGCTAGTAAAGAAGAAGTAGAGGATGTACATGTAGAGGTTGCAGATTTGTTGAATGAGTTTCAGGATATTGTATCTGGTAATGTACCTGATGGATTACCACCTGTAAGGAAGATCAGTCATCAGATGGATTTGATTCCAAGAGCTAGTTTGTCAAACAAGGCAGCACACAGAATGACACCAGCAGAAAGTGAAGAGTTGAACAGACAAGTACATGAGTTGTTACAGAAGGGATTGATTCTGGAGAGCCTGAGTCATGTGCTGTACCAGCAGTATTAGCACCAAAGGAATAATAGAGAATGGAGGATGTGTACAGATTCTAGAGCAATAAACAAGATCACAATCAAGTATAGGTTTCCATTGCCACGAATGAATGATATTATGGACTATTTGAGTGGAGCTGTGTATTTCTCAAAGATAGATCTGAAGAGTGGATATCACCAAATTCAGATCAGAGAAGGAGATGAATGGGAAGACTACCTTCAAGACAAAGGAAGGACTATATGAGTGGTTAGTCATGCCTTTTGGGCTAACCAATGCACCGAGCACTTTCATGTAGCTCATGAATGAGGTTTTGAAGAATTTTTTGGGTAAGTTTGTCATTGTTTACCTAGATGATATTTTGATTTTTAGGCAAGACATTGGAGGAACATATGATGCATATTCGTATGGTGTTTGAGAAGTTGAAAGATGAGAAATTGTTGATTAATTTGAAGAAGTGCAGTTTGTGAAGAAAGAGTTAGTGTATTTAAGATTTGTAGTTTCAGCAGAAGGTCTAAAAATGGACCCAAAGAGGTACAAGCTATCCTTGAATGGCCTACTCCAAGGAGTCCTACTGAGGTAAGATCTTTTCATGGTCTAGCTAGTTTTTACAGAAAGTTTATCAAAATTTTAGCAGTATTTGTGGTCCTTGACTGAGACAATGAGAAGGGATAGAAAGAGTTTAAGTGGACTAATGGGTAGAAAAGAGTTTTCAATTGTTGAAACAAAAAGTAACAGAACAACCTGTTTTAGCACTTCCAGATTTTAATAAGGTGTTTCAAGTAGATTGTGATGCTAGTGGTACTGCAATAGGAGCTGTTATGAGCCAAGAAGGTAAACCTGTTGCATATTTCAGTAAGAAGTTAAATGATGCCAAGAGGAAGTATTCTATTTATGATTAGGAATTTTATGCTATAGTTCAGGCATTAAGAAGTGCAGACATTATCTGCTTCCTAAAGAGTTTTTTTTGTATACTGATCATCAAGCTTTGCAATATTTGAATAGTCAAGGAAAGTTGAATCAGAGGCATTTGAAATGGGTTGAGTTTTTGCAGAGTTATACATTTGTTTTGAAACACAGGAGTGGAAAGTCTAATAGGGTTGCGGATGCTCTTAGCAGAAGGCAACTATTGCTGACAGAGATGCAGATTGAAGTGGTTGGGTTCAAGGAACTCAAGAATTTATATCCAGAGGATCCTGATTTTGGTGTGAAGCTTGGAAAGCTTGTACAGATTCTGTTACTCTAGACAGGTTGAAATGGCTGGATTTTATCATCCAAGATGATATGCTATTTAGAGGGAGCAGTTGTGCATACCAAGAAGTTCTATGAGGGAGAATCTCATCAAAGAGAAGCATAGTGGAGGATTGGCTGGACATTTTGGTCGTGATAAAACCCTTACTTTGGTTGGTGAGAATTATTATTGGCCACAATTGCAGCAAAGATGTGAAGAAGTTTGTACAGAGTTGCAGAGTATGTCAGATGGTGAAAGGAGTGAAGCAGAATATAAGGTTGTATTAGCCGTTACTTGTACCAGAGAAGCCTTGGGAGGATATTAGTATGGACTTTGTTCTTGGTTTACCGAGGACACAATGGGGACATGATTCAATTTTTGTAGTAGTTGACAGATTTTCAAAGATGGCACATTTCATTCCCTGCAAGAAGACTAATGATGCTGATTCATGTAGCAGAATTGTTTTTCAGAGAAGTGGTGAGACTACAAGGTTTGCGAAAGACCATAGTTTCAGATAAGAGACCACTAAGTTTGTTGGGATATTTCTAGCATACATTGTGAAAAAAGTTGAAGATAGATTTGAAGTTTAGTTCATCACATCATCCACGACTGATGGATAGACAGAGGTGGTGAATAGAAGTTTGAGAAATCTACTGAGATGTTTGGTTGGAGATAAGCCAACAGGATGGGATTTGATTTTACCACAGGAAGAATTTGCATCACAATAATTCTGTCAATAGGAGGCACTGGTAAATCACCATTCCAGATTGTATATGGAAGTAGTCCAAGAAATGCATCTGAATTGAGAAAGATAGATAAAGGAGAAATAAGTAGTGTTGAAGCTAAGATTTTGCAGAACACTTGAAGAACATCCATGAGGAGGTGAGGAAGCATATTACCAAGATGAATGTGCAGTATAAGGCTAAGGCAGATGAGAAAAGGAGGCATAAGGAATTTCAGGTTGGAGATGAAGTCATGGTTCATTTGCAGAAGGAGCGATTTCTAGTTGGTACATATAACAAGTTGAAAATGAAGAAGTTTGGGCCATGTAAGATACTGAAGAAGCATGATTCAGGAAATGCATATGAGGTAGAATTTCCTACTAAGCGAATATTTCACTAGTGTTTAACATTTCAAATTTGATAGAGTATCATGAAGGAGGTGTTGAAGATGAGGTTGCAGCAGCATAGTGGAGTATTCCGGCAACCAGTTCAGATATCAAGGAGATTGAAGACATACTGGACAATCGTGTTGGCAGAAGCATAAGGAACAGGACATATGAAGAGTATTTGGTCAAATGGAAAGGATGACCTGTTGAAGATTTATCATGGCTAACAAAGGAGGAGGTTAACCATCTTGGTTTTCCTCTGCACACCTGAGTCATGATAGGGTCACTTCTCAAATTACCCTGGGTGTCTGATGCAGGAGCATCCTGGGTGTAAGAGCAATCTTGCATCACCCAAAAATATTTTTGTTTTTGTATTCAATAAGGGCTATCTTGTGCAGAGTTTCCATTTATGGAAACTTGCTATTTTTAGTAAGCTGGTCTTACGATCTTGGAATGTTTGATTTTACATATGGAGGTTCATCTCAGTCAGATTAGCCTGCCAACAAAGTTTCATGGCTAGATCAGGTGTAGTTTTGAAGATATTAAACATTTTCGGTATTGGTAGCAAGGTACAGAAACTTTGAACTTAGTTTTGAAGGCTTTAGATGCCCCCGATGAGGTTGAAAATTTGGGGTGACGAGTGCTTTTCATTTTCCAAGCTTGTAGAGTGCTTCGTGGCATTTCCAGAATGGGGTTATAATAGCCAATCGGGTCAACGGGCAATGACTTATGGTCTTCGAAGTTGGGTCACCTGAAATGGTGGAAAATATTTTTTCTTCAAAATTTCTATTTGGGTTTCAAAACTTATTTTGAGCCGACTTTGATGTAATAAATTGTAAAATAAAATAATTCTAAGTTTGGTCGGCCCTAAGGGCTAAATTTCTAGAACCTTCTCGGGCTGTGGAAATTGCCTATATAAAGAAGGCCCGTAGTGTTGTCTAGGGCAGTTCTGGGTAGTAGATCTGGGTATTGATTCGAGGCTTTTTCCTACAGAATATTGTAAGGGAATGCCCATGTGGCTTTGCATATTGTAATTGTGAAAGTTTGTAATTCCACATTTGTGGAGATAATAAGAAGCCAATTTTCTGTTCTTGCATATTATTGTTGTTGTTTCTCTATTTCTGTTATGTGTTTGCGGTATTAAGGGAGCACCTTTCATCATATATATATATATATATATATATATATATATATATATATATGTATATATATATATATATATCTATATCTATATCTATATATATATCATCAACTATTATATCATCAACTAATATTTCAGCTAACAATATCCCTTTACCTTTTTCAATCTTCAAATACAGATTGTTGTTGTTATTTATCCTTGCAAGTCTAATCTTTAGCAAGTAATTATGCAATCTCACATACCATGCTCTAGGGACTTTTTTCAATCCATATAATAATTTATGTAGTTTACAAACCATGTTCCTCTTCTTGGGTCAATAGATCCTTCTGTCTGTTCAATGTATACTTCTTCTAGTATTCCATTCAGAAATGTAGATTTGACATCCATTTGATACACTTTGAATCATGTGTAAGCTGCATATGCAAGTAGAGTTCTAACTCCTTCCAATCTAGAAACTAGGGCAAATGTCTCCCATATTCAATGCCTTCTTCTTGTGCATTCTCTTGCATACCAATCTATCCTTAATCCTTGTGACTTCTCCATGTTCATTCAACTTATTTCTACACACCCACTTTGTTCCAATCATGTTGTTGTCCTTTGGTGTAGGCAATAGTGTCCAAGATTTTCTCTTTACTATCTAATCAATTTCCTCATTCATGGCTTGAATCCAATCTTCATCATCTAAAGAATATTTCACTATTTTAGGCTCAAACTCATATAATAAGCATGTTTGGTTTTTCAGCTTGCTTCTTGTCATGACTCCTAAATCTTTGTCTCCAATGATTTGATCTGTCTTATGATGTAATCTCACATATTGTGCTAATGTAGGCTCTAGTTTTGTTTCTTCTTTATTTTTTTCTTCAGGTTCATCTTGCAATTCTCTCTAGGTTCATTTTGTATCTCTACTTCCTCTTCTAATTGCTTAGAAGCTTCCTCCTGTTGCTCGACATCTTTTTGGTAACTCGACAAATTCTTGTTGTTTCTTGGCAACTTTTTTCTCTATTTCAAGTAAATTTTTGGACTCTTCTTATTCCATATATACAAAATATCTATAATGTTCAGGTTCCTATTTACATTCAACTTCATTATTTTTTTGTAGATTCATCAACTCTAACAGTTACACTTTGCACAACTTTGTTAGTGTTAGAATTTAAATACTTGTAAGCTTTTTCCTTAGTGAAATAACCTAGGAATATGCCTTCATCTCTTTTAGCATCAAGTTTTCCATTCCTATAGTCCTTGAGTATATAACATTTTCTTCTAAAGACTTTAAAGTATTTCACATTAGGTGCATTACCATGTCATAACTCAAAAGGTGTAGCATTTGTACCTTTCTTGATTTGTACTCGGTTCAAGGTATAGACAGTTATACTTACAACTTCTCTCCAATACTTTTGTGCAATATTTTTGTCTATCCTCAGTGTTCTAGCACAATACATGATTGATCTACTCCTTTCTTCTATACCATTCTATGGAGGGGTCCTTAGTGTAGACATCTACCTCTTGATTCCTCTATCATTGTATAATATGTTAAACTTATTGGATATGAACTCTCCTCCTCTATCAGATCTCTAACATTTCAAGATTTTACCTATTTCTTTCTCAAATTTTGCCAATACCACTTAAACAAATGAATGGCATCATATTTTTATTTAAGAAACATTATAGTCATCATTCTATAATAGTCATCAACAAACAAAATGAAATATTTATCACCATGGTAACTTTGCACTTCGATAGGTCCAAAAAGGTCAGTATGAACCAATTACAAAATATCATTAGAAGTATATGACTTTCTCTTGAAACTAGACTTTGTCATTTTTCCCAATTGACATTGTTTACACATCACAATATCATATTTCTTCAATCTTGGTAATCCTATAACTCTTTTCATCTTACTAGTTCTTACCAAATTATCAATGTTCACATGACACAACCTCTTATGCCATTACGATACATCATAAACTTGTGCAAAAAAATATGTCTCTTCAGATAGGTCTAGATAGAACAAATTATCCTTTGTTTGTTCTCCACTTCCAATTAGTTCACCAGTGGCATCAAATATTTTGGCCATTTTGTGATGGAACTCAAATTGGTAATGGGAACTGTTCAACTGTGAAACATTAAAAAAATTATAGTTAAGACCTTCAACCTAATAAGCATTGTCACATCTAATCTTATCAATCAATCTTATTGATCATTTTCCCTTGACAAGACATGGTGCATCATTACCAAACTTAACACTACTACCTTTGTAATGATTTAATGTTTCAAACTTAATTTTATCGCTGGTCATTTGATCTGAGAAACCACTATCAATTATCCATATATCACCTTTAGTCATCTTTATCAGAATCATCTTTCATATCAACATAAACAACTTCTACATCATAATCATCAGACTCACTATATTTACTGTTTCCTCATATTCCTTATACCTTATGTAGTCTCTGTCATCCCTTTTGTCTGTGTACCTATTTTTCCTTCTCTCATCCTTTTCATTCTTGCCAGGACATCTTGCTGCAATATGACCAACTTTATTACATGAGAAATAGGTTATAGGAAGTTTTCCTTTAAATTTTACTTTTCCTCTTGGTATCCTTCTAGCCATAAGTGCCTCAAGATCACCAAGATTATCATCATAACTACCACTTTCACCATCACTATTCACACATGTCTTTCTTTTTCTTTCTTACACTTTTGAAGAACCATTTGAGACTTGAATGCAGATTCAATATTATGAGTAGTGAAATTATCAAAAATTAAAAACTCAAAAGTAGTAAGTCAACCAACAAGACCTTCCAAAGTTAAGTTGTTACCAGGATCACATCTCAGTTCTTGTATTGTAGAAAATATAATAGCATAAATAGGAAGTAGGGCTCTGAAAAATTTTCTGATAACATTTTCATCATCAATATTTCCATTAGCTCCTCTAGAAGCATTTACAACCTCCTTAACTCTGGCACAATATTAAACAATAGTCTCACTTTCTAAAATTCTCATCTCATCAAACTTACCTCTCAAGCTTTGAGATTTGTCTCTTAGCACATTTGTGTCTCCACCATAGATATATTTCAGTGTGTCCCACATTTTCTTTTCATTGGTACAATCCTTGATGTCTTCAAATTTAGGATAACTTAGGGCTGATGCAATCTCCAACATTGCAAGATTGTGTTCTTTCTTTTCCTTCATCTGTTCGGCTATCAAAGGTGTCTATACTATTATTTATTCATGTTCCACATAGTATTTTTTTGCATCACCAATTTTACCTAGGTGTAACTTCATCAAACATTTCCATGTAGGGAAGTTCTCCTTGTTCACCTTTGGTACCTCATTTTTGTAAATCTTGATCTTTAGCTTCAAGTACCTTCAAACTTTTCTTTATAAGCAACACAACTCTGATACCAATTATTTGAATGATTTTAGAATAACTAAGAGGGGGGGTGAATCAGTTAGCCTTAGGTCAGATGTACCAATTGAACATTTAAACACTTCAACTAACTTAGATCTATTCACTAATCCACTCAGTCTCTATAGAATATAATCACTAACATAAACTTGCAGTTCACTGTAAAAAAGTAATCAACTTGCAAAATATAAAATTCTTAACAATGTAACACATCAAATAACATTCACAAAAGTATGACACCATGATTTAATGTGGAAACCCAATTTGGGAAAAACCACGAGTAACATGCTACCAATTTTGACTCTTCTGATGTAAGATTTGTGAGGAGCCAACCCTGTAAAAGGCTACAATAAATACTATTAGGTGTGACCCTATTAAAGGATTTAATCACCCTGTTAGGAGTGGCCTTGTTAGAGGACTTAAGAACATCCCATTAGAATTTCACTTTGATTAAAATATTTACAAATGACTGTTAGGTCAACCTTGATTAAAGGATTTCCACTTATACAATGGTTAGAAAGTAATAGTAGGTTCTGATCTGAAACATAAAACTCACTTTGCAAATATAGATCCAATGTATCTCATATTCTAATTTATGAATTAGCCTTCATTGTCATCTCCATCTTTGATCTTCTCTGAAATCCCTTCAAGCAATCACCACAACTCTAGTTAGATCTTCATGCAGTTGTCCTTAACCTTCTGCTTAGGTTTTCCAATAAATAGAATTAACCTCACAACATAAAATCTAATTAGGTCATCCTTATACCTGCTTCATTAGGTAGCTTAATATTTTTCCGCTTAATCATCTCCGTAGATCTTAGGTTTAGGTTAGATTCATCGAATCTTTCCAACATTTCATTCTCCTCCTTATCCTTCTAGATACTTCTCAAAACATCTCGTTGAAACAATAATAAAATGGTTTACCATGCATTAAATGCTCCAGTTCATTCATCCTTATTTTCAACATATTTTAGATCTCCCAAGATTTCAACTATGTTCGCTGGGAATCTCAATTCCTTCATAAAATGTCAATTACTTACACTCACTCATCACTATGTTCTTCTTCTCGATTATCACTAGATAACTCGGTCATGTCATTAAAAGTGTTCTTCTCTACAATAACTATCTTCCCTCAATTTATTTATCGATACTCAGTAATTAGTGATGCTTGATCGGCACTAAATCTTCTTGACATATACTGGTGCTCAGTCAACACTAGCATCACTTGGCTTAAACTAAAGTTTCTTAATCTTCTTCTCTTTTTCTCAATTAATCTTATGCTTTCAAAATTTCTTTTCCCATTTTATCTAAGCTTTAAATCAACTGACTTCTTCAGTTAGTGTTATAGATAAACAATGCGTTACCTCAAGTGCCAATGTGCCAACTAATCAAGTACCCATTGCAGTTTCTCATAACTCAACCTTTCCACTAGGTCTTCTTATTATCTCTTATTTTCAAATCCTCTTCACCAATAAATAGATATGATACTTTATTAGAGAGAAATGATCACACTAGTTGTGTTTTGACATCAATTACAATATAAGAATTGTTTCAATTGTTGTTTCCAACAATCAACTCTCAAGATATTCACCAAGTGTATAAAGTAATGGCCTACCAACATCAGTTCTCATGATGTCCACCACATACTCAAGAGTTCATAAAGATATCATCTCATGATATCAAGATAATTGGCCTCTAGAATATCAAGTCTCATTATATTCATCAAGTACTCATAAAAATGGCTTACGAAATATCAAGTTTCATAATATCCACCAAATACTCAAAAAATGTTCACAGCTAATGTGCACTTACCATAAGAACATTCACATCATCTATTATGATCTATTTCTACCATCATAAGATTTCTATCACAATAGAAGATGCCATCTATTATGATCTATTTCAGCCATCACAAGATGTCTATCACAATAGAAGAGTTCATCTATCACGATCTGTTTCAACCATGATAAGATGTCTATCATAATAGAAGATCAAGTTATTGTAAGATCATCACCTTCCAATAACATTTGCAAATACTAGTGATAATCATTTAGAATTCATCACTTCCTCATGATTTACATAGGGGTAGGCCCATTAAAAACATTCATGATTCATTAGTATATTCATCAATTATATCAAGTTTACCTCAGAAGTATTTCACCTTCAATAGTGAACTCCCTCTCAATAAATATGATCAAGATTGTCAAAAGTTGATTGAACCATCTACTCCCTCTAAAGCTCAAGTTTATCAACTTCTTGACCTCTTTTGATATGTCAGACTCCCTTTCATATAGTCTCAATCATCAATTCATTTTCAAAAATCAAGTTCTTTCTCCCTTGAATGCAATTATCTTGTGCTTATGTCTTGAAGGTATGCCAGAGAGAGGTTACAAATAGCTCAGTAAACTATCTTGACTAGAAATACCAATGATAGAAGCATACAATATTTTACAAACCAATAGTATAGCATGAATTACAAACTAAAAAATTATGTGCATTAATAAAACATGAAATACTTATCTTTTATAAATTTCATGTATTTCATTATGTAAGGTGAGCCCACATAGAAAATATCATGTAAATTCAAAATTTGATGTCATTGTTTTTTGGTGTAGGAGCACCCTTGTTTTTAATTGTTTTTCAAGCCATATTTTTCATGTTTTTATTTCCCTAAGGTCATGTTGACCATGTTGTGGAATCCATTAGGGATTTGGAGTGTATCTAGGTTGTAGTTTCTCATTATGAGACTATAGTATGTTGTTCTCTTGCTTAGTAAATGAAGATAGATGATGTTAGGATGATGTAATAAGGTTTAGAGTGTGTGAAGAATCCATTTTGGAGCTAAGATGGGGTCTAGAACTTCATAGGACCTTCCTAAGGTCTCTAGGAAGAAAGATTTGAAAAAGTTACTAAAATTTTGTAAAAGTTGCTTACCAACTTTTGCAACTTTTGAAAGTTGTTTGATGCAAAGTTGTCCTAAATCCCTAATTAGCTTACGAGGACTCTAAACCTCCCCTAAACCTATCTTAGGGCTATTTAAGTGAACTTTGGTTCAAATCCTGAGGTTGGTTATTCTACTGTATAGAAAACAATTTCTGGAAGTGTGCACAATGCTTATATTTGTAAGAAATTCAATAAACAGTGAATTCAAGAAAGTTTCCATGAGTTAGATTTTGATCAATGGTAGATAGTACATGGTAGTTTGTGTCTTTACATTCTATTTCTATGATTAGTTTATTCTTTCTTTTTCATTTCTTTGTTATAGTTTAAATCTGTGTATTAGCTATGCTCAATGGTTCATACCAAGAGAGTTATAGGCATGGGGATCTAACTCACTATCCCACTGTTCATTCAGTATAGAATTTTGGGGATAGTGAGTAGACTCCATGATTATATTATATCCAGAAGGAGGGGCCCTATAAAGAATGCTAAATAATTTTTCAATGAAGCCCTAGGCGATCCATGGTGATCCCGGCTACGAAGGACTAAGCCAAGAAGAAAAATATTTTGCAAGGATGAATAAGGAAATGTGAATTAGTGTTTGGAGTCTATATAAAAGGTCATTGAAAATAAATGTACACAAGGAGAAGGTTTGATCAATAGATTTGATCACCCAAAGACAATGAACACTTCATGCAATCAAGAAAAGCCTTAAACCCTACCTAAATCACCTATTTCTAGTTAAGGGATTGTACGGGTTGGAGAAACCTTAAAACCTCCAAAATCCTTGAGAGGTTGACCAATGTTACAAGAATCCATAATTTTTTTGCAAGGTCATTTGGATGCAAATAGTTGAAAGACCCTATTTTCTCAAAGAAGGTGGCCTAATTGGGGCTCTCCCTTGTAGCCCTAAATAAAGAAGGAAGTGTGAGATCAGTAAGTGAGATTGATGAAGTGAGAGTTGAAACACATAAAATGGAACCAAATAAGACATTTTCAAACACCTCCTCATCTCTAAAATTTCCTATATTCATTTGGAGGTGGTGAACCCTTATCCTAGCTTTAAGGGTTAGTGTATGCATGGAAGGAGTAAGCACCAAGAATCATGTTTTGTCTTGGTAAGAGTGAATTGGTAGATTGGTTAGGGTTGAAGACTAGAGGATTGAACATTTTAAGGAGTTTTAAAGGTCATTTGTGTCATTTGAGGCACTAAGGGGTCACTAGGTGGACCTAGGTGAGAGCTAGTGATTAGTTCTCCCAACCTCCCTATCAAATTGGTATCAGAGCCCCAAAAGTTTTTAGGATTTCATAGTGCATGTCAGAGTGTGAATCTAGTGGGTCTTTAGCATGGTGACTAATGTTGAGTTATCTAAGAAAGTTAAAGATGAAGAAGAGGACAATAGGTTGCTAAGAGAAAGAATAGCCCAACTAGAACAAGCATTGGGTAAAGTTCAGATAAAGATTGAAGAAGTCAGTGATAAATTGGATTGGAGAGAGGAAAAGGACAAAGAGATTCCTGAAGAGGAAAAGAATCTAGATCCATACCCTGTGCTGCATGAAGAACCCCTCTGGAAATCTTTGAAGGCCATGATTGGGAAGGCTCTAGAAGGAATACCTTTATTGAGTGGAAAGATGGAGGTAGATATAGTCATGGACTAGATAGAGGGCATGGAGAACCATTTTGAATGTGATGGGGTAACATAGGCACAAAAGGTCAGGGTGGCCAAATATAGACTTAGAGGTTTTGCATTAACATGGTGGAAGTTTATCCAAACCAAGAGAGAAAAGGAAAGAAAGAATCTGTAACACCCCGCCAGGCAACCCAAGAGGACAAGACATAAAACCTCTATAAAATGAAAGTAGTGAATTTTTTATTTATTTATTTATTTATTTTAACTAGAATAATATTCATCATTACACTTCATATTTCTAAAAGAAGAAATAATTTTCTACTACTTGAATGTAAGATTTATACAACTTAAGTCCTCCCAGGTTCCCTAACGTCACTACTAAAGAAACATCATATAAACCATTTACATGCATAAGATATTCACGGAATCATGAGCTTAAAAGATCTACATTCATTTTAATGCACCAAGTTAAATGTCCCTAACTTATTTCTTTTATTAAACATGGGTTAATCATCCAACATCATTATTCCTTTTATCAACTCATTCCATGAATTCATATTGATTTCATCTACATCTACTATCCTTTATATCACTTTTCTCTAATAATTTAGGTAAGAGATTAATATTCATTAAGGTAGGCATTATCCTAGGTATTTCATTAACATGAACCAAGTATTAACATTATAATCAAGTTACTATTTTATTGCATTGTTTCATAACCATTCATTGTTAATAATTCCAATCACTAACCTATCATTTCTCAATAATTTTCTTGGATCCTTTCATCAAGAGAGAATACATTATTTTTGTGATACATCATTATATATAACTATATTTAAGATTATTTCCTTTATATATGGACAACATAAGAGGATAGGAGAAATAACATAAACACTTTCTTTTAATGCTAGTAACATGTCCAATATTCCACATTATTTTCCCTTTCTTTTACCTAGAACTACCCATTCCCTTATGCATTACTTTGAATTGAGATTACATCAATACTACAAGACTCCTTTTAGGAGATTAAAAATTACATGAATACAAATACATAAGTACATCTCAACATATTAAAATATCCAATAAGAAATCTTCAACTGCAGATCTGGAAAGGAATATGTGCTAGGATCATCCAAAGAATCACGATCAATACCTCGATATAAATATTAACCACCCAACCACGTGGAACCAATAGGCCCACTCCCCCGAGCTAGGAGATAGAACCAAAGGCCCATACAAGAGGTAACAACTAGAAAATTCCTAAGGTGGTGATAAAAGTTCCCCAAAGTCACAACAAAAAAGAAAAGACAAGAAGACCATAAGGAATACCAGAGGCATGATCAAATTTGATAGAGACTCTAAGCTACAAGCTAGGTGAGTGTCATCGCATAGCCCTCACCCCTTGGGTTGTCCTGGTACTAGCCACTCTTGGCCCCGGCCCCCAAGTAGGCACATGCGGAACCGAATGCCTCTCGTACAGACAAGGTCATTCAGTTGTACCTACGCATAGGTACCTTCTCCCACTCCCATCCTTAGTCTTTACTAGCACTAAAGGCATGGGCGAGGCACAATTAATCTTGATTAATGTGTAATTTCCCATTCCAATAATCTCCCATTCCCAATTCATTTATTTAGGTTATCACTTGATTAAATAACTCATAGTAGGTTATCCTGGTACTAGCCACTTAGGGCCCCGGCCCCTCACTATGAGCCACTCACCTAGTGTACTTAGGTTCCCTAACATACATATAAAAATCATAAGAACATAATAGATTCATCATCAAGAATTCATATCAATTCCATAACAACATTTGATTGAGTTTAGGAAAACATATGTTGTCCCTAATCCACTTGACAACCCTAAACCCAATATGGCATTCAGAATGTTCCAAACATATAAGAAGACATCCAAGTGATATTATAAACATATTCAAAGTATACATAGATCCAATTAACCAAAAAAAAATTCTAATAGCCTCTGGTAACCATACGAAACCTTAAAACTTAATGATGTTCTTAAATTGAATTATTTCAAGCAAGGATTAAATGCAAAGAATAGTCATCATAGAACAGTCATCCATATCTTCCACAAAACATAAAATAAATGAAATCGCTTCAGTGGAGATTTAGATAACATAATTATGGACTCTCAATTTTATTTTTAGGAAGATCCAACGGTATCAAAGAAAGTTATGACTTCTGGTTTAAAACAGAAAATTCTGGTTAGGGTTCAGACCTGCCTTCACTAAAACGGTTGTAATTTTCACAAAACATAATTAAAATTCACCAAACCAATTGGAAATGAAAGATAAGACTTAAGAAAATCTCTGATATCAAATTTAGACTTTTATACAATCATATCAGCCTGTAGCATACGAATACATTTGACAGAAAATTCGGAATCAAGAATGGACAGGCATAGTCTGCCAAAATGTCAAAAATAAGGCATTAATTCGACCCTAAAAATAAAATCAGAGAGATACCCATTTGAGATCTGTGAATTTTACTTCCATAAAATCAATTTAGTAAAACCATAGATGCAATTTAAATTATTATAATAATAGATCTCCAAAAACGGGTTGCTAAAAACCCTAGGAAAACACATGCCAATTCTTACAAACAAAAACTCAAAACTTTAAAATAACCATACAAATGAAAAGTAAAGATATAATAAATAATGATAATATATAAATAGATCTATAATCTATCAGATACATCAAGTAACTAAAATATTCAATCCATACCTCATGTCCTACGAAGGTTGAATCGAAGAAGGAAGGAAACAAAAGAGAAGACAAATCCAAACTTGAGATGCATCCTTCAAACCCTATCCACTTTCAGAAATCTCCATGAAAGAAAGAAATAATTCCACAGCAAAGAATCCCTCTCTCAACTACTGAAATTCTCACAAAAATGTCTCTCTCCCAAAAGCAAAGATAACCAAAAATTCTTAAAGACATATGCTTACAAACTCTCCTTCACATCTCCAAGTTTTCTCTCCAAAATCTCCATGAAAAGTAAGGCCATCCTCTCCTCAATGCTTCAGCCCCAAAATCTCCCTCTTCAAATGAGAAAGTAGTGCATATAAATAGATTTCCAAAGGTTGAGAGGAAAAGTAACCAATTCCCAACTAACTCTTAACTAAAGGGTATTATAAAATAACTTAATATCATACAACTATATTACTCAAATATACAATAAAAGATTATTTGTATTCATTCATACACATATGTAATATTATCCTAACATATATGCATATGCCATCATTAATTACATCAATATCTATATATATAACCTATCTTCATTATTAATAATTAACAATTGAGAATAATATACCTCGCATTATTTAATATTTAATTATTAATAATATTATACTTTACATTAATCCAGAAATATACAGCATCAACAATATCTACAATAATTAACATATAATCACATATAAATTATATATATATAAATACATATATGTGTGCACCCATATATATATTTCCATATATATATATATATATATATATATATATATATATATATATATATATATATTTATATAGATACATGTCAAATACCAAAAACTATAATCTATAAGATTATGAAGTAATAGATCACAATATTATTACCTATTTATAATTGCTATAGGATATAACACTGAGGTAGAATAAAATTACATGCCTCAAAATAAATCTAATCATCGAAAGAGGCCATAAAAATCAACTATGAAACATATTGAGAAAACTATAAGATCAAACAAGGTCAACCAAAGTCAACAAGGAAAGTCAAGCCAAACTCCTGAAACACAACATAGAAAGATTAACTAAGAATCATACCAAGAAGGAGAAATAAATAAAATGAGTAAACAAATCATACAACCAAATGAATTCAAGTGGCCACAAGGCACTAACTACAACCATGCCCAATCGGGTGCGTTGGATCTGGGTTTTTGACCCAAAGGTTGACTGACAAAGAAGGAACCCTAGTATTCCCAAATTGGAATAATGACAAAGGAAGACTCATGTAGGGGCCTTAGTACTATCTCCATAAAAACAACCATCGAGGATTTGAGGGCATGCTCAGACCTGTGAAGCCAGGTGAAGTCGATGCCCGGTACCTGCAAGCCTGCATCACAAAGAAGAAATACATATGCACGGATATACATATAAAAGAAAACATTGCAGACAGATGACCAGGATCGATACATCGTGTGGACCTCAGCTATGTGAGTAACTACGACTTCGTCCTGAATCATGAAAACACATCATGTATATATATACACTCAAAGCATGTAGCATCATCATAATGAAGGTTAGAATAAGCATTGTGTTAGTCTCTTATCAATACTAATAATAAATTAACATAATCAAATCATCAAGTGAGATACAAGATTCATCCAAGGTAACCTTAATAGAAGAAAATATAAATAACCACTTATATATATCTATTAAGTACATATCATATAACATCCTAACTATGTTCATAAAGGAATTGTAGGTACTCAATACATATATGGAGATAAATACATACAAAAATGATACCTTTAGATAGTATGTCTGATATTAGAATCATTGAGTACTAGCTTATGAAATTATTATAAACAACTATAGGAATAGATCAAACAAGTATCATGTACAACTTAAGCTATAAGAAAACATCGAAGGATCTTAATTCTTTCAAAAACACAAAACTTATATTAGGGTTAGAGGGGTATTACATCTTCCCCCACTAAGATTCGACTTACTCTTGGAAGTCGGGAAGGTGAACTATATATCGCACATTAGCTAACAGAATTGTAATATTACTATTCTAGAACCTCATTTAATGACTGCACACATACTTCTCCTATCAAGAGTTTTGGTAAATTCTATCTTATTACAACTTTAGTGTAGATTAACTCAGTTCAATTAGTAATGACTTTTAAAAAGAATTAACTATGTGATTCTATCACTTTATGCAGTAAGTTTGTTAACAAGATACTTGAAATTACATAAAAATTATTGTTATCAAGTTGAAACTCTAAGGTATTCATGTTTACTCACTAATATCAATATATTATGAAATTGCATGTTTTACTAACTGAGATTATCACTTCCTTTCACAATATCAAAGTTCCTATCTATGGTAACCAGTATAAAAAGAAAGAAATAATTTATGATATATTTTCCCTTTTGAGACATAATCTAACCCTACATAATACAACCTGTGAGACCTTATTACAAATAGGGTCCAAAATTTGTGTCCCTTACAAGCTATGAATACCAAACATAGAGAGGTATGTAACATTTATATTTGTTATGATCATGAAGGGAATACATCAAATAATTTTTATTTACTTTTGTAATCATGAAAATAAAATAATCTAGATACTTGAAACTTACCATTTTCATTAACACATAGTTTTATAAGAAATATTCCTTTCCATCAAAGCTTTAAGTAGAATTCCAATGACATAGGACACACAAATTTTACAAGATACATATTCTAAGTCATCTTTCACAATAGTTGTAGTGCTTGATTTCCAAAAACACATTCACACCCTAGAGGAGATCTAAACAATTTATAATTTATTGCACTATTATTCATTAAGTTGGGATCCCTTCTTAAAGCTTACTATTTATCTATGCACTTTTCCCTAATTTGCATGTCAGGAGGTTTCCATATAGCATTTACTTAAGAGCTATTTCAAATTCTTTATTTCATAATGATCATAGATCCATCAAGAGAGAAAGAAGTATACGAGACCTACTACTATAACCACAACATCTAAATTAATAACATTAACTACTGTACATAACTTTAATTTATACCCTTTACCTATTTGAAACATCACCCTCATACACTTTAAAATTTTGAGATAACATTAGTTCTAAGTAGAAATTGAGTAAGGTACATTTCTATAACATTTATTTACCACAACAACTCCTTATTCATAGTTTTTCAATCACTTAATGTTGTTAATTTCTTACTGCTATGGTGTTGATCACAATGTATACAAAACATGAATTTGTTTCCAAAATACCCATCTAGGATCCTAACTATTCACTAGGCATTTTGCAAGACATATATTTAATAAAAACACTTCTATCAATAGTACAGATAATCCATCATCGCACATACTCTTCCCTAGAATTTCTTGATTATGTTATCTTAAATCCTTTTTGTGCAATTTAATAAGATATGCAGAAAGGATATAACTTCTTACCAAGATAGGGACAAAAATTCCTCTTCCTAAATGAAAATGTGAATTATAGCCTATGATAAAATCTTGGGGACATAGGTCCTTCACCCAAGGGTTTCCTAATTGAGTATTTACAAATTTTCCTAATATATTATTGCCTTGTCTAAATAATTTTAGTCATGCAAAACTTATTTCTTAAGAGGGAAGAGAGAGAGAGAGAGAAATACATATGACAGTAGATTATTTGTTCCTTATTTATTTATTTATTTATTTTTCACTTCTTTCCTAGGTACATATTATTAGCCATATAATTTAATTATTTCTCTTTTAATCCTATCAAGTACTACCACAATCATTTCTTTCTATTAAGGATCCAAAAAAAATCTATTTCTAAGATACCTTGAGTAGGATAAAATTCAACTAGGTATTTGTAAGAAGATAGAGTGCACAACATTATATTATAGGTAGGATCAGGGGGTAATATTATCTACGACCATAATTAAGATTCAAAACATTTAGTATCCTTTAACTTTTGACCCTTCTAGGGATACCATTACCTTTCAAGAAAACAAACACAAGTCTCAAGAATTCTTCGCCATTCCATTAATATTATAGGAAACATACACTTAACACATCATTGATCTCATTATACAAAAACATAAGTAATTGTTAGAATATAACTCAATCATAGAGGAATAGGTGTGCCCTTGTAAGACAATACAACATGAGAACACGAAATGTAGCCTTCGTTTCCTAAGATTCAAGTTTTAGCATAACAACATAATCCAAAAAGAGACAAAGTTAAGATACTCAAGGTTATGCATAGGTGAGCTATGAGACCCAGAGTTCCCAGTGTAGAAACCTAGGGCTCTGATAGAATCCATTCTCTACTTGGAAGGGCATGGTGAGAAAAATAAGAGAAGCCTACATGCTAGATGACTATGAGATTCAACTCCATAAAAAGAGGAAGAGTTTAAGACAAAAGGACCTTGATGTGAGTTCCTATACAAAGGAATTTCAGAAGATTTGCATGAGGTCAAATGTGGCAGAAGATGAAAGCATCAAAGTAGCATGATATTTGAATGGCTTAAAGTGGTATATTCAAGATGAGATGAATCTTCTCAGTCTGAAGATAGTACACTAGTCTTATCAACTGGAAATCAAAATTGAAGAAAACAGAAGAAGGAAACAAGATCAAACCTCCAAGAGTAGACATAGAGGAAGATGTTAAGAATGGAAACACTGAGAGGGGGGGTGAATTAGTGTTATACAATTAATGTTTTTCTACTTCTTGAAACTTAGCTCAATTACTTAAATACTGAAATAAATAGAAAATAAAATAAATAATCAACCATAACACATAACACAAGATATGTTTATAGTGAAACCTTGGCCAGAGGAAAACCCCAATGGGACTTAGTACCCACAAATAATTGTACTAGTCTTATGAACTTGTTAGATTTCCTTTTCCTTGTTAGGAGCAGTCTTTACAATGTTGACTACCATGACTCTGTTAGGAATCTTGAAGAAAAAAACCCTACTAGGGGTGGATGGCTCACTGCCAAAGCTCACTACTCAATGAAGAAGGCTAAAACCTTCTGGTTATCAGATACACACTATATCTGGAAGGGTGAACTATTGCTTTGACATTGTTGTCTGATCAGTTCCTTTTGTGCACTTTTTCTCTAACTTCTTTTAGAGCTTTATATCATACTGACTAAACTCACATACTTCTTCTCTTCTATCTATGACTCTATGTTCTCTTTTCAACTCTCTAATTCAAAATTACATGTTAGATATATACATGTTGAATGGGTGCAACCAAAACTAAATACTGTGTCAGCCTAAAACCTAACACATACAATGCTTCCAAATTAATTGGCTCAAGTGTGTTTACATACAATGATAATAACATGTTTACATCACTATTACAATAGGTGCATAACCTTTACATAAAAAATTTATATATGCTAAACAAAAAAATTCTGATCGGTTGCATGCTATGTTTTTCTTTGGCACTTAACTAGCAGTGTCACTTAGACTTGCTGTAACTTATCGATACTATCAAATATAACCATGCATTCTTATACTTAACATACAAGCATACTCAAAATATTATATCCAAGGGCACATACCAAAACTTGATCATACACGTGCGTCGATGCTCTGATCATCAGGTGCTTCATATTTTGCTATATCTTCTATACAGAGCAAAATTATGATCTTCCAAGTCAGTGTGATGACTAAAAAAACTTCATATGGCTTTGCTTCCATGATGAAAACACAAATCTTGGTCATATATTCTTAGTAAAGTCAACTTGCCAACAATCTCCCCATTTTTCATTAATGGCAACAAAGGAATATGGTGAAGTTGCTAAATCATATCTTACACTGCTATCAACTTCCTATATGTTGTAAATCATATCTTCTTCTAGTTTATACACTACTATCTCCTTTATACAATATATACTACTCCCTCTTTGACATTAATGACAAAGGTGCTTAAAAAAATAAAATCTTTAAGAACTTGTTATACACTAAGTTTGTGCCTTTGTCTCAAGCTCTCATAGTCTTGATAACCTAGTATAACATGGGAATCATCTCAGAGTTGTGGGACCTATGCTAACTGAGATGAGACCTCCAGGTTCTAGGCTCGTTCCTCTTGGATAATCACCCTAATTTGCTTCTAGACATGAAAAAGTAAACTTTTGAGGGAAAGGGATAGAAGGAGCGCTTAAAAGGAAAAGATTGGAAAGAAAACTACCTACTAGGTGATGCACCGAAATTAGGGTTTGGATCTCAATATAGAGGAATGAAATCAATGAAAGGCTTAGGTCTAGTAGGTCACAACTTACTAAATAGGCTTGCATAAGTATTTCATAGAAGGGTCTGAACATAAGACACAATTTATGACCTACAAGCAGACATTCACTTCTGCAACTCAGTGTAGGATTGAGACAAGATTGTTAGGGGGCTGGAGTATACCCACAAAAGCATCTAAATCAGACCAAAGACAATAACACACATAGTTATAGAAAGTAAGAGGGATCAGGAATCCTAAGTTGTCATTGAAAAACATACATATGCTTTGATCTAATAAGAGATGACCTAAACAAGGAAGCATAGGGACATGAAGGATTGTCACAAAATGCCTCTGTAATATCTGAATAATCAATGGGAGAAATATGACTCTATAAGACAGAGGTTAGAGATGATACCACAGATGACCCTTAAGAAAAATGAAATTCTTTTTACAATTGTCCAACTCTGAGCTCAAAAGCTTCAAAAAAATAATATATACATACACAACTGCATGCAGGTAGGAGTCAAAAACCTAACTAGGGTTTCAGGGAGTTTACATTAGAATAATATTAAAACCCTAACTGCCATCAAATTTGATCATAAATACATCTCTGTAATACTATGGCCGATCAGATATTATGTGCCCATCTCTGTACTGCATCAACTCACGGACAAGCAACCTGGATTCATCTACTTTCCTGCACGAAGTCTCACCATGAATGCTCAAGTTGGTACTTTTTTGAGACAAGAATCGACCTATGATGGCCGCCTAGACTACTTCATCATCTTCTTTCAACTACAAATGTCCTAGAGACATAAATTTTCTGAGCTACCTCACCGCTTGCGGCCTGCAAATCAAATATTGGCGAAAACCCTCTTAGACACATTTGAATTTGAAAACTTAATGGCTAGCTGGTCATTTTAAAATGTGATTGTCAATATCCTTTATTTCCCAGTAGATGAATGACTCAAATCTATCCTGAAACAGTTGTGAAACCCTTTTAAAAAGTTCAAATCCATACCAGCAATATGAGGACCAATGAAATTTTAGCACATCAGCACATTTGGACCCCCCTCGAGGTTTCTTCCTTTAAGTCATTCAGTGACTACATGACTAAAGAATTCTAAGTCATGAGATCCTTTGGCTTACCTTGGTTTGGTTAAGTGATTCAACGAACAAGGCTTTTCACTAAATCATTGGGTCTTTCTAATAACCCTGGTTACATTAAGCAAACACAAGAAAACCTTTGGTCATTGAATCACAAAATACTTCCTTAACTGCTTATGAGAATCTAGCCTACATTTTGCGAACTGGCGACTAAAGACAATCACTAGGTCACTAAGAACTTTAGGGCTTCACTAATTAATTCTGAGATTCAGTGAACACAAACATTCATGCATTCGCTAGATTGATTGGAGCACTGCTATTTTATCACACAAATACACAGCCAAAAGGAACTTATTAGAGCCACCAAAACTTTATTAACCCTGGGCCCATCTCCACATGTCAATCTTCTATTTGTTCTCGACCACCCCATCAGTAGACACCCCGGAAAGACTTCTAATGACAGACCTGTTGGTGTCCAAAATGACGCTTGTGCTCTAACAGGCTGCCAGTATACCCTCAGATGGATTTTTAGAATGGTTAACTCCAAAATGTTATGAGGTCTTAGGGTGACTGGACCAACTATAGGGACAAGACTACCCTCTTCTACTTCTATCTCTCTAATACCAAGGTGGGTGCACCTAACCTAGTATAAAATATACTTCATACACCAAGAACTAGGCTTGAATAACAAATAATAGGATAGTAAGAAAGTGCTAAGTGTTAACCACACACTCATTGACTCTCCATTACTATGGGTAGAACCACATACAACCAAATGCTGAAAACTTAAGGAATGGTTCTTAATTTATGCTTTTGAGATCATAACAAAAATAATCAGTATTTATTGATAATGAGATAATCATTTAGGCCAGTGCCTCATCCATTGGGCAAGATCTCCTAGAACAAGACTGCTACACACACCAGACAATAGCTAAGATTCAAAGCCATAAACACACCTACAATCCCCTTTACTACTTATAAGATATCCTTCCATAGACAATTAGATAGATCTATGTCCCATCTAAATCATCATTTCATCTAATCCTGGATTAGAACTTAAGAATGGATACATACACATAAAATAATATGCAGAGAACTAGAAAGTTCAGAACCTATCTAAGTTGACACAAAGGAGAGATAAGAGTCATGTATTTGCATTAAGTATGAAGAATACTTAAGTATAAACAATCAAACCAGAGGAGTCAAGCTTGCAAATTATAGCTTAGACCTGCAAATTTTTCTCTATCATCAACAAAATACCAAATGCCAAAATGTTACAATCCTGACTGGGTAGAAGACTCACAACTGAAAAAGTTTTAAAATCTAACTCCCAATAATTCAAAATGATCATAAAAAATCCCTTTATACTAGGGTTACAATGCAAGCATAATGATCATTTAAAATTCAAAAAATTCAAATCCACCTAACCCTCCCAGGAGTTAACAAAGACATGACAGGGGTCAAGCCGCAACAAGAAAGCTCAAATAGTCCAATTTCAATAGCTAACTAGCCTTGTACTAGTCCAAGTACCAAATTACCATCAAACCCCCAAGGAATTCGGCCAAATTGACCCTTGCAACACTTTAGGGTACTGTTTCATTTATTCCTTCATGGCAAGGCATTCCTCTACAATGATCATGGTGACCAGGACCACATTGGATCGACGGAGAAGATCAGTTTCACCAACTCAGGCCCTTCTTGTCATCAATTTTGGTCCTTTGCAGTCGCTGGAAACATCCCTAAGATTCAAATTTAAACTCCAACGGCTAAGTCTTGGTGCCAGTAGCACATCAGCAATCCTGATTCGATCAGAGATCGGCAATTAGGTCTCGACCGTAGATTTTCTCATCTTCCCCAGGCTTCACAACTCTAACTCATCAGATACCCCGAGTCAACATTCTACAAACTGGCGACAACGTAAAATCCCAATCATGGAATGAAAGGCCTAACTCTAGTTAGATTTTGCAAACACATGACTGCATGTGTTGAAAATGCCATTTAAGTCATTTGGCAAATTGGTGACAAAGGAACTTTCACCAATTCGTGGAAAACTTCTTGCCTCTACTAAAAACCATAGCGACCCCACGACCACTCATTCACCAAGTTGCCAGACCAACTAGCCAACTGCCAAATCATCTTGCAAACTAGTGACAAGAAGGAAATATTGTCAGGCTACCAAATATTTATCCACACCGCCAAAAAAATCTTGACCTGGGCCCGCTTTCAAACCATAACAACCTACTAGCACGGACCAATCGGAGACTGCCATGACACCACCTGCCAATGGGACCACCAAGCAAATATAGTTGGGCCCTAGCACATGTGGCACCCTATCGCATGATTGCAGAGCTTGAAGATGGGCTATGTGAACATGCGACCACCCGCAGGCTGCTACCTTGCCATGCATAACTGCCACTGCACAACTCTGCAACCGCGTCACCAAACTACCACTGCAACAGTCACCGCAAGGGGTTCGTTGTATGATTACATAGCCAATTTTTGGGCTGTGAAAACATGTGACAGCCATCAGGCTACCACATCACCACCCTCTATGCATCTCTTGGACCCACCGATGAAACACCATCACACCGCCATGGACACGTGTTGACTGGTCGCATGATCACATAGCCAATTTCTAGGCTATGCGATCATGCAATAGCTAATCACAGCCTGCCACATGACCACCTCTGACAGTGGGCCCACAATGAACACACCCATTGGCACCCAATTATACGATGGGCATATGATCACATGGGGTGAGAATATTCCATGCGATCACACGTCGACTGTAGATCTTTTTATCTCTAACACCGGGCCCCACTGACAAGTCTGACAAGTCCCTGCCACATAGACCAATCGGACATGAGCCTTACCTTTTAGAGGATCAGATGGTTGTCACAAAAGTGTATAGCCTTGACAAATCCTTCACACTTTAACAACAACCATTGATGCTTTGACACGTCAGGACCCTCTACCCAATCTGAAAACTAGGTCCCACCACACATCGCGCTTGTGCACTAAGGCAAAGTAGATCACAAGCTGCTGAACAGAAACTAGGACTTGCACAGCTAGGTGGCAAGCGGTCACATGATCGCATGTCAGAAAAGTTTGACATGCAGCCATGCAATAGCCAATAGGGAAGAAGCTAGACCCACCACACGGTCGGACTTGCGCAGTTAAGACAAAGTCAAAAACACACAAAGTTTTTGGTACCAAAAGACAAATGCATAAAGCTTAAGGCAAAGGGTCGAAAACAACATAGGTTTTTGGCAAAAGATAAAAAACACACAAGAATAACGACAGACTGAAAGGTAATAGGGAAGCCGAAAAAAACATGAGTTTTTAGAAACACTGCATGTTTTCGACACTGTGGCAGAATTTTTAAAAATGTTTCTTGCGGATCTTAGGATTTGAACAACTTTTTGGGTTTTCAACTTCAACACGTGCGAACTGGACTAGAGCTTGGTGACAAAACAAGGAACATAGGGAAAGACACAAACCATGAAACATTTGCAAGGGAGAGGCCAACCTCATGAGATTTTGCAATGACTGGAAAAACCGCGTAATAGTGGCTCTTTCTGGGGACATGTATCTCCTACAAATACAATGAGAAAATAGAATCTACTGGAAGAGTAGACCACAAAATTTTGAAACAAAAACAACCCTAAGAGACCTAGGGAAGAAACCTAACTACTACTCATGGAAAAAAATACTTCAAGAGAAGTAAAACTTTACGAATTGTCCATGAACAGGCAATTCCAAAGTGCCACCAGTTAGATCTTTTAGAATATATGAATTTGTTCCCCACTTGCTCTCAATCAGATAAGGGCCCAACCAAATAGGATCAAACTTACCATGCCATCCCTTATCCTCTAACCTTGCATTCCACATCAAGACCAGATCATCAATTTCAAAGCTCCTTTGAGTTGTTCTCTTATCAAACAAATTTTTACACTGTCGCTGTAAATTTTCATTTTTCTCATGTGCATCCCTTCTTACCTCCTCCAACTTGATTAACTCATCCATCCCTAGTCTCATTTCATCATCTAAGTCTTCATCATATGTTTGGATGAATTTATACATTTGCAAAAGATTATTCTGAGGTAACCTAGCTCCAATCTCGTAGACTAGATCAAATGGGGCACAACCTATGGCCTTCTTGATGGTCACTCTGTCAACCCACAATGCCCACCAAATTTTTGAGTCCCATGATTTTTTATTCCTGTCCAATACTCTTTTGAGGATCTTTATCAAGATTTTATTACTGGATTCAGCCTGGCCATTCCCTTGTGGATGGTATGGAGAAGAAAATAAAATGTGTATCCCATATTGCTAACAAAAATCACCAAATTCCTGTGATCTAAAACACATTGCATTATCAACCACAATTGTTTTTGGGAAACCAAATCTAGTGAGAATATTTTGCATTACAAAATCAATTACCACTTTACTAGTAGTCCTTCTAGTGGGAATAGCTTTAACCCATTTAGTGAAATAGTTTATTGCCACTAATATGTAAGAATGCCCACCACTAGACTTGTTTGGAATTTCACCAATGAAATAAATACCCCACTTCTGAAAAGGAGACTAAACTAAGAGAGGCCTGAGTGGCAAATTCTCACTAAATTTCAACTTTCCTACAAACCTCTGGCATGCATCACATTTCCTCACAAACTGACGTGTGTCCTTAAAAACTATAGGCCACCAAAATCCAGACTTAAGAATCTTGTGGACTATGGTCTTTTCCATATAGTGTCCTCCAAACACACCTTGATGCATTTCTTCCAATAGAGTCTTAGATCTTTCATGATCCACACATTTTAGCAATACTCCTTCATTGCTTCTCCACCACAACTCACCATGAATAATGGCATACCTTGCTGACTGTAACTTGACAGTCCTCCTCTTATTTTCATTCATGTCAGGGGGGAGGAACAACTTGTGCAAGTAATTGATGACATCTTTATATCAATCACAGTAATCCATATCACAAATATATGGCCTCTCTTCCTCCTCTAGCATATTCACATGATTAGCAATCAAATTATTTTGTGCCATCAACTTTGCAAGGCCTAGGCCTCTCACCAATTTTGTAATCTGAATATCTATATTGAATTCTTGGATCCTATTGATCCATCTACATCTCTTACCTAAGACCTCCTGTTGCACTAGAATATCCTTGACAGTAGCATTAGGAACATAAGATAACACCTAAAAGCCTTGACTACTTTGACTAAGGGATAAGCTTGTTTCTAAGTGATATCATATTTCAATTCTACTGCATGTAAAGACTTGCTAAAAAATGAGATAGGTTGCTCATATCCATCTGAATTATTTTGTAATAAGACTACTGCAACCGTATGATAAGAAGCAAAAGAGAAAATCTGCATGTGCTTACCATAATCAGGGGTCCTCAAAATAGGGGCATCTTTAATGGCCTATTTGATACTTCTAAAATATTCATCTACTTCTTCATTCCATTCTACCTTTGCATCTTTTTTCAACATCCTAGAGATAGGAATACAAATTTCTGCAAAATTTGTAACAAATCTTCTTAGAAAATTTACCTGCCCTAAGAAAGATTGTATTCCTTTAACATTTCTTGGTTGTGAAAGCCTCTCTATTTCCATAACCCTTTCTAGATCAATTCTCACTCCATCCTTAGACACAATATGTCCTAAGAGCTTGACTTCTATAACACCAAAAGGACACTTCTTTGGATTTAAAGAAATCCCATATTCTAGAGCTCTGATAAAAATCTTTTCAAGATGCTCATAATGTTGATCCTCCTTTTCTAAATATGCTATAAGATCATCCTAGTATACCACTAAAAACTTGTTTATGAAATCAGAAAAAGCTACATCCATAGCCCTTTGAAAAGTTGCTCCTGCATTTGTCAGGCCAAATGGCATTCTAACATAAACATATGTTCCCCAAGGAGTGGTGAATGTAGTCTTGAATTGTTCTGACTCCTTGACCATGACCTGATTATAACAAGAGAAACCATCCATCATGGACATTAAATCCGATCTAGTGACTCTTTGCAGCATGTTTTCCATATTAGGGAGACAATAGTTTTCCTTCAAAGAATTGACATTCAAATTTCTAAAATCAACACACAGCCTAATGTCACCATTCTTTTTTTTTACTGGAACCAAATTTGACACCCAAGTAGAATGTCTGACAGGCTTTATAATAACAACATCCATCATCTTTTTGAGTTCATCTTGCATTTTCACTACCAAAGTAGGGTTCACAGGCCTTAATTTCTACCTAAAGGGTTTAGTTCCATCCTTTTATGGTACCTCATGTTGAAAGAGATCTTCTCTATATACCTTCAAATCTTCATAAGACCATGCAAAGACATGTCTAATTTTTTTGAGAAGATCAATATGATTTCTTCTAGTTCTTTGAGATAAACATTTACCTATGTAAACATTCCATGATTCTCATCTTGTCCCTAGATTCACCTCCTCCAAATCACTTACCCTGTCAGCAAGTCTAGCTACACAAGCCCTCTCTTTATCATCAAATGCTCTCTCAAGAGCAACCAATCCCCTTGGGATCCTATTTGACTTCAATTGCAGTACCTCCTTCCCAAGGACACTCTCTTTTCCATCTTTGTTGTCTGCATAGGTGCTGAAATCCATTTCCTGACCATCAAAGTGAGACTCACACTACAAGAACCTCAAAATATCCTAATCATCAGAAAATACTTGCCAATTCTCAACATTATCTTGGATAGAAGGCTTGGACTTACACTCAATTTTGGATATCCCCACAAAGTTAATATCCTCTGGCCTTAAGGCTATGTTTGCTAGTAAATCCACCATCCTGTTCTGGGTTCTATCCACCCAATCAATACCAAAGGCACTGAAACATTCAATTTCATCCCATACAACATTCCTATATTGTTTCAACCTTTGGTTCTTTGATGCATACTTTGATCTAATCTGAGAAACTATTAACTCAGAATCACCAATCACCCTAAGATGTTTGATCCCATATTTTGATGCTTTTCTCAAACCAATCAATAGGGCTTCATACTCTACAACATTATTTGTGCAAGGAAACAAGAGAGTGAAAGAAAACTTAAAAGTCTTACGACTCAGGGATACCAACAATACTCCTACTCTAGCACCTTCTCTAGAACTTGCTCCATCAAAATATAATGTCCATAAGACATTACCCTCTACCATGTTATTCTCATCATCAACCAAAAGGATAGGCCTGACATTCTCCTGCATCTATTTCCTCTGAACTTGGAATGAACCAATGTCAGTGTCAACAAAATAATTCATGCTATCCTTTTCATTCTCCTCAATCATATGTAGAGTTCTAGCTTGCCTTGACACCCTCACATTTTCTCCTTCAATGTCAAAAGTGGCAAAGGACAAGTCACATTGAATACTTCCTCCCATGGAGACACTCCACTTTCTAGATAACAACATTCCATATTGAGGAGGAATGTCAACTACAAGAACACTCATAGTCAACTGTTTGTTAGGAAATGCAGCTAATTTATAAGGCAGAGCCTTGATGGTACCAATAACTGGCACTTCTCTTGAGTCCATAGCTTGGCATCTCCCATGAGGTGTATCAACCTTTAGTCCTAATGATTTCATGATCTCTGCAAGCATGATAGTGTTTGATGCTCCAGAATGTCTCATGCCATTCTTTAATATTTTACCATCAATATAAAGGGACAAAAAGAAAGGATCAACTGTCCCTACTGCATTGTTTACAACATTTGTATCCAAGAAGATTTGAGGAATCTTAGAAAAAATTTCTTCACTCTTACTATCAGGTGTGTCTTCCAAGGAAGCCACATGCTTGTCATTTCTATTCACCTCTTGGATTCCTGTAGAAGAAACACCATTCACCCAATTTAAGGCCTTGACCTTGTGTTCTTCTATTCTCATCATCTCCAAAAGTGAAACCTTGACAGTGATCTGTGAAAGAAACTTAGACATATCTATTGGAACATACTTTTGGTGATTCATGTCTTCTTCAAAAATAGTGACAACTTTATCTTTTGTGGACTCAGATTTGTCCTTGAGATAGGATTCCTCTTCCTTCTGAAAGGTAGGAACAACCACATCTGATGTCTTTGCTTTGTTCCTAGGTGTTGTAACAGGCATAATTTTCTTTTTTATCTTCACTTGGTCCACACCACAAGCACCCTTTCCCTTTTCTTCATGTTGTTGTACACTATTTTCTATCCTCTTGATGAACATACTACTTGGTTTACTAGCTGCATTTCCAACTGTCATATTTCTCAAGTTGTAGTTGCTTCTAGCTTGAGTGACCATGTCTGCAGTGATTTGAGCAATTTCTTCATCTGATGGTCTTCTTAAAGAAACTTTCTCCTCACCCCTTACTGCACCACATCCAACATCATCAAACTCTTCTCCCTCTTCATCATCAGTAGAGTCAACTTCATCCCATGCATGTGAAGAAGTCATACCACATCCTTCCTTATCATACTGCTCCTCACCTTGGTTCTCTTGTAAGTTTAGAGCAATGACACAATGCTATGAACTGTGAGGAGACTAACAAGAAGCACACCATGGAATATCATCAGTCATGTTCACTGAATTTCTCTGCAAAGGATCAGGGATCCTTCCATCAGGCCTTTCATGCTTGGTTGGGAGAATGGGCTTGCCATCTTTCCACTGAGTGTTGTAAGGATAATTCTACATCCTTGGCTGTCTGCTAAAGTTGTTTGGAGCTGAACTCTCCATAGTCACAGCCCTGTTGTTTCCCTTTTCTCCAGGCTTTAAACCTTCCAAAGCCTTTAAAATCTATTTTAGATTGTTATCCTCTTTGGGTTTAGAGTCAGCAGACCTTCCCATTTCCTTCTTACTCTGTATTTGAGGCCTGCAATCATCTCTTCTTCCTATCTTTCCTGATATTCTTCTATTGCTCTCTATGTTGATAGCCAATTTGTAAGCCTCCCCAAGACTTCTAGGGTTCTTATCCCTCAAGAGCTATCCCATCTTTGCATCAAAGGCATTCAAGTATGTCGCAAGACATACCCTATCATCTAATCTGATAACCTGCAAGAGCTATGCATGGCCTTTTGGAACCTTATGTTAAATTCAAGGACCTCTTCATTCTGATTCTTCTTTATGTTATTGAATTCATTTAGGATAAAACCCTCATTTGTCTTATCACCATAGTGTTCCTTGAAATAGTTTTTAAATTCATTCCATGACTTTATACTAGCATGGGGTAACCCTCTAAACCAATCCCTAGCATCTTCAATCAGGGATTGCAAAAATAGTTTCATTATAACATCATTAGGCTCTATATTATAATCATCTATTACATCTATGAAATTTTTTAGATGTTCTTCACATGTGATGACATTATTTCCAATAAATTTAGGAAGCTTTTTTCTAATTTCATCAGGGATTACATTAGGATATCCAGGAATACCAAAGAAGGTAAGTTGTTTGTACCTTTCATGAATAGGAGCTCCATGCAGTGGATCCATTCCTTGAGATGTAGATGTTCTTGTGTTTGAACCATCAGGAACCCTAGCAGAACCTGGTACACCATTTGCTTGAGCTGCATTGTTACCCTGATTTCCACCTTGCCCTAAGAAGGAAGCAGCAACATGTGAAGGTCCTGAAGTATGCTTGAGAAAATCAATCTTTTTCTTGATTTTTGCAGCAGAAGCCTCCAACTCAGCTTTCTCTAGTTCTTTTTCCAATATCTCTTTCTTACTTCTAGCTACCTGAAGGTTCGAGTCTAATCTCAGTCCTGGATCTGATGTCCTATCAACAATGACTTGTTCATTGATCTAAACTCCAATGGCCTTTTTCTTTCCTTTATCCTTTGGTCTAGTTTCCTCATGTGTACTTTGCACAATAGGCTATTCCTCTACCCTCTTAGGCTCTAGCACAAAGTTAATTGCCTCCAAATCTAGCAATTGCCTCTTTAGCTGATCAACCCTTATCATGGCTTGTCTTACTTTATCCTCTTTATCCCTTTCTCTCTACTGCCTAACGGTAAGCTATTCTTGAACTCTTCTTTCTAGTTCATAGACCTCCTCAAAGATCTCTTTTGATTCAGGGAGTGTAGTGTCTGACTCATCATCTCCCACTTGAATTTCATCTTCATACTAATTCAATCCCAAGTCAACAACAACCTCTTCATATTCTGAATTGTCTTCTTCTTAACTAGGCCTAGCTTGGGTTTCTTGTCTGGTATCTTTCTTGTTTCTCCAATTCTGAGAAACACCTCTTCTTTTCTTTCCTCCCCTTGTCTGACTAGGCCTTGAAGTACTTGGAATACCTTCTTCCATTATGTCTTCATAATGCTGCTTTCTCCAGGACCTAGTAGCTTTATAACTCATTCTACAAAATAAATCACTGACCAATACTGCTACCAAGATTTTGAGTCACCACCCAAGTGTATTGGGAATATTACAATAAAATTTCTTGACTTTAGAAAATGCTCCAATAAGTTAAAGAGACAAGGGACAAGGATAACCCTATTTTCCAATGATGACCTACTGGTTAAGATAGGCCTAAATAACATTTCCCAGTAGAGTCGCCATCTTGTTGGTGTCCAAAATGATGATTATGCTCTAACAGGTTGCCAGTATACCCTTAGATGGATTTTAGGAATGGGTAACTCCAAAATGTTATGAGGTCTTAGGGTGACTGGACCAACTATAAGGACAAGACTGCCCTCTTCTACTTCTAGCTCTCTAAAACCAAGGTGGGAGCACCTAACCTAGTATAAAATATGCTTCATACACCAAGAACTAGGCTTGAATAATAGATAATAGGATAGTAAGAAAGTGCTAAGTGTTAACCACACACTCATTGACTCTCCATTACTATTGGTAGAACCACATACAACCAAATATTGAAAACTTAAGGAATGGTTCTTAATTTATGCTTTTGAGATCATAACAACAACAATCAATATTTGTTGATAATGAGATAATCATTTAGGCCAGTGCCTCATCCATTGGGCAAGATCTCCTAGAACAAGAATGCTACACACACCAGACAATAGCTAAGATTCAAAGCCATAAACACCCCTGCAATCCCCTTTACTACTTATAAGATATCCTTACATAGACAATTAGATAGATCTATGTCCCATCTAAAGCATCATTTCATCTAATCCTGGATTAGAACTTAAGAATGGATACATACACATAAAATAATATGCAAAGAACTAGAAAGTTCAGAACCTATCTAAGTTGACACAAAGGAGAGATAAGAGTCATATATTTGCATTAAGTATGAAGAATCGTTAAGTATAAACAATCAAACCAGAGGAGTCAAGCTTGCAAATTATAGCTTAGACCTGCAAATTTTTCTCTATCATCAACAAAATACCAAATGCCAAAATGTTACAATCCTGGCTGGGCAGAAGAATCACAACCGAAAAAGTTTTAAAATCTAACTCCCAATAATTCAAAATGATCATAAAAAATCCCTTTATACTAGGGTTACAATGCAAGCATAATGATCATTTGAAATTCAAAAAATTCAAATCCACCTAACCCCCCAGGAGTTAACACAGACATGACAGGGGTTAAGCCGCAGCATGCAAGCTCAAACAGTCCAATTTCAACAGCTAACTAGCCTTGTACTGGTCCAAGTACCAAATTACCATCAAATCCCCAAGGAATCTGGCCAAATTAACCCTTGCAACACTTCAAGGTACTATTTCATTTATTCCTTCATGGCAAGGCATTCCTCTGCAATGATCATGGTGACCAGGACCACATTGGATCGGTGGAGAAGATCAGTTTCACCAACTCGGGCCCTTCCTGTCATAAATTTTGGTCCTTTGTAGTCGCTAGAAATGTCCCTGAGATTCAAATTTAAACTCCAACAGCTAATTCTTGGTTCCATCAGCACATCAGCTATCCTGATTCAATCAGAGATCGGCAATTAAGTCCCGACCGTAGATTTTCTCATCTTCCCCGGGCTTCACAACTCTAACTCATCAGATCCCCGAGTCAACATTCTGTGAATTCGCGACAAGGTAAAATCCCAGTCATAGAATGAAAGGCCTAACTCTAGTCAGACTTCGCGAACACATGACTACACATGTTGAAAATGCCACTTAAGTCATCTAGCAAATTGGCGATAAAGGAACTTTCACCAATTCATGGAAAACTTCCTACCTCTGCTAAAAACTCTAGCAACCCCGTGACCACTCATTCACCAAGTCACTAGACCAACTAGCGAACTACCAAATCATCTTGCAAACCAGCGATAAGAAAGAAATATTCTTGGGCCACCAAATATTTATCCACACTGCCAAAAAAATCTTGACTTGGGCCCATGTTCAAACCATAACAACCTGCTAGCACGGACCAACCGGAGACTACCATGACACCACCTACCAATAGGACCACCAAGAAAATATAGATGGGCCCTAGCACATGTGGCACCCTATCACATGATCGCATAGACCAGAGATGGGCTATGCAAACATGCGACCACCCACAGGATGCTACCTTGCCGCGCATAACTGCCACTGCACAACTCTACAACCACGTCACCAAACCCCCACTGCAACCATCACCGCAAGGGGTTCTTCACATGATCACATAACTAATTTTTAGACTATGCAAACATGCGACAGCCATGAGGCCACCACATCACCACCCTCTCTACATCTCCCAGTCCCACCGATGAAATGTCATCACACCACCATGGACACGTGTCGACCGGTTGCATGATCACATAGCTAATTTTTGGGCTATGCATTCATGCGACAGCCAATCATAGGTTGCCACATGACCACCTCTAACAACAGGCCAACAATGAACACACTCATCGGCACCCAATCGGATGATGGGTGCATGATCACATGGGGTGAGAATATTCCATGCGATCACATGCCGACCATAGATCTTTTTATCTCTAACACCGGGCCCTGCTGACAAGTCTGACAAGTCACCGCCACATGGACCAATCAGACATGAGCCTTACCTTTTACAGGATCAGATAGTTGTCACAAAAGTACATAGCCTTGAAAAATCCTTCATGCTTTAATGACAACCATTGATGCTTTGACATGTCAGGACCCTCTGCCCAATCCAAAAACTAGGTCCGACCACACATTGCACTTGCGCACTAAGGAAAAGTAGATTGCAATCCACTGAATAGAAATTGGGACCCACACAGCTAGGTGGCAAGTGGTCGCATGATCACATGTCAGAAAAGTTTGACATGCGGCCATGCGACAGCCAATAGGGAAGAAGCTGGACCCACCACAAGGTTGGACTTGCACAGTTAAGACAAAGTCAAAAATACACAAAGTTTTCAGCACCAAAAGACAAGTGCATAAAGCTTAAGGCAAAGGGTCGAAAACAACATAGGTTTTCAGCCAAAGATCGAAAACATATAAGAATAATGACAGAGTGAGAGGTAATAGGGAAGCTGAAAACAACATGAGTTTTTGAAAACACTGCATGTTTTTGACACTGTGGCAAAATTTTTAAAAATGTTTCTCGTGGATCTTAGGATTTGAACAACTTTCTGGGTTTTGCACTTCAACACATGTGAATTAGACTGGAGCCTGGTGACAAAACAAGGAACACAAGGCAAGACACAAACCATGAAACATTTGCAAGGGAGAGGCCAACCTCATGAGATTTTGCAATGACTGGAAAAATGGCGTAATAGTGGCTCTTTCTAGGGACATGTATCTCATGCAGATACAATGAGAAAATAGAATCTACTAGAAGAGCAGACCAAAAAATTTCGAACCAAAAACAACCCTAAGAGACCTAGGGAAGAAACCTAACTACTGCTCATGGAAAAAGATACTTCAAGAGAAGTAAAACTTTACGAATTGTCCATGAATAGGCAATTCCAAACTACCACCAGTTAGATCTTTCAGAATATATGAATATGTTCCCCACTTGCTCTCAATCAGATAAGGGCCCAGCCAAATAGGATCAAACTTACCATGTCATCCCTTATCCTCTAACCTTTCATTCCACATCAAGACCAGATCATCAATTTCAAAGCTCCTTTGAGTTGTTCTCTTATCAAACAAATTTTTACACTGTCAATACAAATTTTCATTTTTCTCATGTGCATCCCTTCTTACCTCCTCCAACTGGATTAACTCATCCATCCTTAGTCTCATTTCATCATCTAAGTCTTCATCATATGCCTGGATGAATTTATACATTTGCAAAAGATTGTTCTGAAGTAACATAGCTCCAATCCCGTAGACTAGATCAAATGGGGCACAACCTATGGCCTTCTTGATGGTCACTCTGTTAGCCCACAATGCCCACCAAAGTTTTGAGTCCCACGATTTTTTATTCTTATCCAATACTCTTTTGAGGATCTTTATCAAGCTTTTATTACTGGATTCAGCTTGGCCATTCCCTTGTGGATGGTATGGAGAAGAAAATGAAATGTGTATCCCATATTGCTAACAAAAATCACCAAATTCCTGTGATCTAAAACACATTGCATTATCAACCACAATTGTTTCTGGACAACCAAATCTAGTGAGAATATTCTACATTAAAAAATCAATTACCACTTTACTAGTAGCCCTTCTAGTGGGAATAGCTTCAACCCATTTAGTGAAATAGTCTGTTGCCACTAATATGTAGGAATGCCCACCACTAGACTTGTTTGGAATTTCACCAATGAAATAAATACCCCACTTCTGAAAAGGAGACTGAATTGAGACAGGCCTAAGTGCCAAATTCCCACTAAATTTCAACTTTCATGCAAACCTCTGGCATGCATCACATTTCCTCACAAACTAATGTGTGTCCTTAAAAACTGTAGGCCACCAAAATGTAGACCTAAGAACCTTGTGGGCTGTGGTCTTTTCCATATAGTGTCCTCCACACACACCTTGATGCATTTCTTCCAATAGAGTCTTAGATCTTTCATGATCCACACATTTTAGCAATACTCCTTCATTGCTTCTCCACCACAACTCACCATGAATAATGGCATACCTTGTTGACTGTAACTTGACAGTCCTCTTATTTTTATTCATGTCAGGGGGGAAGAACAACTTGTGCAAGTAATTGATGACATCTTTATACCAATCACAGTAATCCATATCACAAATATATGGCCTCTCTTCCTCCTCTAGCATATTCACATGATTAGCAATCAGATTACTTTGTGCCATCAACTTTGCAAGGCCTAGGCCTCTCACCAATTTTGTAATCTGAATATCTATATTGAATTCTTGGATCTTGTTGATCCATCTACATCTCCTACCTGAGACCTCCTGTTGCACTAGAATATCCTTGACAGTAGCATTCGGAACATAAGCAACCACCTTGGCTCCCACAAGATAACACCTAAAAGCCTTGACTGCTTTGACTAAGGGATAAGCCTATTTCTTAGTGATATCATATTTCAATTCTGCTACATGTAAAGACTTGCTAAAAAATGAGATAGGTTGCTCATATCCATCTGAATTCTTTTGTGATAAGATTGCTGCAACCGTATGATAAGAAGCAAAAGAGAAAATTTGGATGGGCTTACCATAATCAGGGGTCCTCAAAATAGGGGCATCTTTAATGGCCTATTTGATACTTCTGAAAGATTCATCTGCTTCTTCATTCCATTCTACCTTTGCATCTTTTTTTAACATCCTAGAGATAGGAATACAAATTTCTGCAAAATTTGTAACAAATCTTCTTAGAAAATTTACTTGCCCAAAGAAAGACTATATTCCTTTAACATTTCTTGGTTGTGAAAGCCTCTCTATTGCCATAACCCTTTCTGGATCAATTCTCACTCCATCCTTAGACACAATATGTCCTAAGAGCTTGCCTTCTATAACACCAAAAGAACACTTCTTTGGATTCAAAGAAATCGCATATTCTAGAGCTCTAATAAAAATCTTTTCAAGATGCTCACAGTGCTGATCCTCCTTCTCTAAATATGCTATAAGATCATCCTGGTATACCACTAAAAACTTGTTTATGAAATCATCAAAAGCTACATGCATAGCCCTCTGAAAAGTTGCTCCTGCATTTGTTAGGCCAAATGGCATTCTAACATAAACATATGTTCCCCAAGGAGTGGTGAATGTAGTCTTGAATTGTTCTGACTCCTTGACCATGACCTGATTATAACTAGAGAAACCATCCATCATGGACATTAAATCTGATCTAGTGACTCTTTCCAGCATGTTTTCCATATTAGGGAGACCATAGTTGTCCTTCAAAGAATTGACATTCAGATTTCTAAAATCAACACACAGCCTATTGTCACCATTCTTTTTTCTGATTGGAACCAAATTTGACACCCAAGTAGAATGTCTAACAGGCTTTATAATATGAGCATCCATCATCTTTTTGAGTTCATCTTGCATTTTTGGTCCCAAAGTAGGGTTCACAGGACTTAATTTCTGCCTAAAGGGTTTAGTTCCTTCCTTTAATGGTACCTCATGTTGAAAGAGATCTTCTCTCTATGCCTTCAAATCTTCATAAGACCATGCAAAGACATGTCTAAATTTTTTTGAGAAGATCAATTAGATTTCTTCTAGTTCTTTGAGATAAACATTTACCTATGTAAACATTCCTTGGTTCTCAGTCCCTAGATTCACCTCCTCCAAATCACTTACCCTGTCAGCAAGTCTAGCTACACAAGCCCTCTCTTTATCATCAAATTCTCTCTCAAGAGAAACCAATCCCCTTGGGATCCTATTTGACTTCAATTGTAGTAACTCCTTCCCAAGGACACTCTCTTTTCCATCTTTTTTGTCTACATAGGTGCTGAAATCCATTTCTTGACCATCAAAGTGAGACTCACACTGCAAGAACCTCAAAATATCCTAATCATCAGAAAATACTTGCCAATTCTCAACATTATCTGGGATAGAAGGCCCGGACTTACACTCAATTTTGGATATCCCCACAAAGGTAATATCCTCTGGCCTTAAGGCTATGTTTGCTAGTAAATCCACCACCCTGTTCTAGCTTCTATCCACCCAATCAATACCAAAGGCACTGAAACATTCAATTTCATCCCATACAGCATTCCTATATTGTTTCAGCCTTTGGTTCTTTGATGCATACTTTGATCTAATCTGAGAAACTATTAACTCAAAATCACCAATCACCCTAAGATGTTTGATCCCATGTTTTGATGCTTTTCTCAAACCAATCAATAGGGCTTCATACTCTGCAACATTATTTGTGAAAGTAAACAAGAGAGTGAAAGAAAACCTAAAAATCTTACCACTCGGGTATACCAACAATACTCCTACTCTAGCACCTTCTCTAGAACTTGCTCCATCAAAATATAATGTCCATAAGATATTACCCTCTGCCATGTTATTCTCATCATCAACCAAAAGGATAGGCCTGACCTTCTCCTGCATCTCATTCCTCTGAACTTGGAATGAACCAATGTTAGTGTCAACAAAACAATTCATGCTATCCTTTTCATTCTCCTCAATCATATGTGGAGTTCTAGCTTCCCCTGACACCTTCACATTTTCTCCTTCAATGTCAAAAGTGGCAAAGGACAAGTCACATTGAATACTTCCTCCCATGGAGGCACTCCACTTTCTAGATAACAACATTCCATATTGAGGAGGAATGTCAACTACAAGAACACTCATAGTCAACTGTTTGTTAGGAAATGCAGCTAATTTATAAGGCAGAGCCTGCATGATACCAATAATCGGCACTTCTCTTGAGTTCATATCTTGGCATCTCCCATGAGGTGTATCAACCTTTAGTCCTAATGATTTCATGATCTCTACAAGCATGATAGTGGTTAATGCTCCAGAATCAATCATGCAGTTCTTCAATATTTTACCATCAATCTCAAGGGACAAAAAGAAAGGATCAACTGTCCCTACTACATTGTTTACAACATTTGTATCCAAGAAGATTTGAGGAATCTTAGAAACAATTTCTTCACTCTTACTGTTAGGTGTGTCTTCCAAGGAAGCCACAAGCTTGTCATTTCTATTCACCTCCTGGATTCCTACAAAAGAAACACCATTCACCCAATTTAAGGCCTTGACCTTGTGTTCTTCTATTCTCATCATCTTCAAAAGTGGAACCTTGACAGTGATCTGTGAAAGAAACATAGACATATCTATTGGAACATACTTCTGGCTATTCATGTCTTCTTCAAAAATAGTGATAGCTTTATCTTTTGTGGACTCAGATTTGTCCTTGAGAGAGGATTCCTCTTCCTTCTAAAAGGAAGGAACAACCACATCTGATGTCTTTGCTTTGTTCCTAGGTGTTGTAACAAGCATAATTTTCTTTTTTATCTTCACTTGGTCCACACCACAAGCACCCTTGCCCTTTTCTTCATGTTTTTGTACACTATTTTCTATCCTCTTGATGAACATACTACCTGGTTTACTAGCTACATTTCCAACTATCCTATTTCTCAAGTTGTAGTTGCTTCTAGCTATTCATGTCTTCTTCAAAAATAGTGATAGCTTTATCTTTTGTGGACTCAGATTTGTCCTTGAGAGAGGATTCCTCTTCCTTCTAAAAGGAAGGAACAACCACATCTGATGTCTTTGCTTTGTTCCTAGGTGCTGTAACAAGCATAATTTTCTTTTTTATCTTCACTTGGTCCACACCACAAGCACCCTTGCCCTTTTCTTCATGTTTTTGTACACTATTTTCTATCCTCTTGATGAACATACTACCTGGTTTACCAGCTACATTTCCAACTATCCTATTTCTCAAGTTGTAGTTGCTTCTAGCTTGAGTGACCATGTCTGTAGTGATTTGAGCAATTTCTTCATCTGATGGTCTTCTTAAAGAAACTTTCTCCTCACCCCTTATTGCACCACATCCAACATCATCAAACTCTTCTCCCTCTTCATCATCAGTAGAGTCAGCTTCATCCCACACATGTGAAGAAGTCATACCACATCCTTCTTTATCATACTGCTCCTCACCTTGGTTCTCTTGTAAGTTTAGAGCAATGACACAATGCTCTAAACTATGAGGAGACTCACAAGCAACACACCATGGAATATCATCAGTCATGTTCACTGAATTTCTCTGCAAAGGATCAGGGATCCTTCCATCAGGCCTTTCATGCTTGGTTGGGAGAATGGGCTTGCCATCTTTCCACCGAGTGTTGTAAGGATAATTTTTCATCCTTGGCTATCTGCTAAAGTTTTTTGGAGATGACCTCTCCATAGTCACAGCCCTATTATTTCCCTTTGCTCCAGGCTTTAAACCTTCCAAAGCCTTTAAAATCTATTTTAGATTGTTATCCTCTTTGGGTTTAGAGTCAGCAGACCTTCCCATTTCCTTCTTACTCTGTATTTGAGGCCTGCAATCATCTCTTCTTCCTATCTTTCCTAATATTCTTCTATTGCTCTCTATGTTGATAGCCAATTTGTAAGCCTCCCCAAGACTTCTAGGGTTCTTATCCCTCAAGAGATATCCCATCTTTGCATCAAAGGCATTCAAGTATGTCATAAGACATACCTTGTCATCTAATCTGATAACCTGCAAGAGCCTATGCATGGCCTTTTGGAACCTTATGTTAAATTCAAGGACCTCTTCATTCTGATTCTTCTGTATGTTATTGAATTCATTTAGGATAAAACCCTCATTAGTCTTATCACCATAGTGTTCCTTGAAATAGTTTTTAAATTCATTCCATGACCTTATACTAGCATGGGGTAACCCTCTAAACCAATCCCTAGCATCCTCTATCAGGGATTGCACAAATAGCTTCATTATAACATCATCAGGCTCTATATTATAATCATCTATTACATATATGAAATTTTTTAGATGTTCTTCACATGTGATGACATTATTTCCAATAAATTTAGGGAGATTTTTTCTAATTTCATCAGGGATTACATTAGGATAACCAGGAATACCAAAGAAGGTAAGTTGTTTGTACCTTTCATGAATAGAAGCTCCATGTAGTGGATCCATTCCTTGAGATGTAGATGTTCTTGTGTTTGAACCATCAGGAACCCTAGCAGCACCTGGTACACCATTTTCTTGAGCTGCATTGTTACCCTAATTTCCACCTTGCCCTAAGAAGGAAGCAACAACATGTGAAGGTCCTGAAGTATGCTTGAGAAAATCAATCTTTTTTCTAATTTTTGCAGTAGAAGCCTCCAACTCAGTCCTGATTCAATCAAAGATCGGCAATTAAGTACCAACCGTAGATTTTCTCATCTTCCCCAGGCTTCACAACTCTAACTCATCAGATACCTCGAGTCAACATTCTATGAATTAGCGACAAGGTAAAATCTCAGTCATGGAATGAAAGGCCTAACTCTAGTTAGACTTCATGAACACATGACTGCATGTGTTGAAAATGCCACTTAAGTCATCTGGTGAATTGGCAACAAAGGAACTTTTGGCAATTCAGATAAAACTTCCTGCCTCTGCTAAAAAATCTAATGACCCCGTGACCACTCATTCACCAAGTTGCCAGACCAACTAGTGAACCACCAAATCATCTTGCGAACCAGTGACAAGAAGGAAATATTTTCAGGTAGCAAAATATTTATCCACACTACCAAAAAAATACTGACCTAGGCTCGTGTTCAAACCATAACAACCTGCCAGCACGGACCAACCGAAGACTACCATAACACCACCTGCCAACGGGACCACCAAGAAAATACAGATGGGCCCCAGCACATGTGGCACCTTGTCACATGATCGCATAGCCTAGAGATGGGCTATGAGAACATGCGACCACCTATAGGCTGCTACCTTGCCGTGCATAACCACCACTGCACAACTCTACAACCGCGTCACCAAACCGCCACCACAACCATCATCGTAAGGGGTTCATTGCATGATCACATAACTAATTTCTGGGCTATGTGAACATGTGATAGCCATGAGGCCACCACGTCACCACCCTCTCTGCATCTCCTGAGCCCACTGACAAAACACCATCACACCGCCATGGACACGTGTCAACCAGTCACATGATCGCATAGCCAATTTCTAGGCTATGTGATCATGCGACAGCCAATCACAAGCTGCCACATGACCACCTCTGATAGTAGGCCCACAATGAACACACCCATCAACACCTAATTAGATGGTGGGCACATGATTGCATGGGGTGAGAATATTCCATGCGATCACATGCCGACTGTAGATCTTTTTATCTCTGACACCCAGCCTCGCTAACAAGTCTGAAAAGTCACCGCCACATGGACCAATCAGACATGAGCCTTAGCTTTTAGAGGATCAAACGGTTGTCACAAAAGTGCATAGCCTTGACAAATCCTTCATGCTTTAACAACAACTATTGATGCTTCGACATGTCAGGACCCTCTGCCCAATCTGAAAACTAGGTCCCACCACACATCACACTTGCGCACTAAGGTAAAGTAGATCGGAAGCCACTGAATAGAAACTATGACCTGCATGGCTAGGTGGCAAGCAGCCACATGATCACATGTAAGAAAATTCTGACATGCGACCATGCGATAGTCAATAGGGAAGAAGCTGGACCCACCACACAGTCGAACTTGCGTAGTTAAGATAAAGTTGAAAACACACAAAGTTTTCCACACCAAAAGACAAGTGCATAAAGCTTAAGGCAAAGGGTTGAGAACAATGCAAGTTTTTAAAAAAATATTGAAAACACATAGGAATAACAATAGACCGAAAGGTAATAGGGAAGCCAAAAACAACACGGGTTTTTGAAAACATTGCATGTTTTCGACACTATGGCAGAATTTTTAAAAAAATTTCTCATGGATCTTAGGATTCAAACAAATTTTTGGGTTTTTCACTTCAACACGTGTGAATTGGATTGGAGCCTGGTGAAAAAACAAGGAACATAGGGCAAGACACAAACCATGAAACATTTGCAAGGGAGAGGCCAACCTCATCAGATTTTGCAATGACTAGAAAAATGGCCTAACAGGACCCACTAAAGATAAGATTCTAATCCAATGGTGGGCGCATGATCTCATGGCCACTGAATATTCCTTTTGCCTTCATGCCAGCCATAGATCTATATTAGACTGGGACCCCTCTAACAAATGGATCCACCTATAACCTGTCAGCACTCGAAAACCAATCATGAACCTCCAAATACTTTGACCTGGCATCAGACCCACCTGATAGAGGCTTGAACACTTGGAAAAATGGATGACTCACATAAAATCTCATGGCTTTGACACCATTCATGAGAACACATGCTAGCCGTCGATCTCTATCCTTCTGACATTCTGTAGGTGTTTTGACATGGCCCCACTAACATATGCCTAATCATCATTATGAGGACCAATCAAAAGTTGTCATTTGTATACACATAGCAGTGGACCCACCTAAATGAAGAGTCACGTCACCAAGAGAAATCAATAGCTATCTTAAGTTTGGAAGCTTCTGACACTTTTGATGAGAAAACACACCAGCCGTTAGATCAAAAGAGGACTAACAACTGGGCCCACTGAAAAATTACAAGTCATCTCCTTTTGACCAATGAAAAACCTCCACATAGGACACCATGGAAATGGACCCATAAAGGCATGAAGCACTGAGAAAAAGGGAAGATCAATGGTTGTCATAAGATTGCAAGCCTCTGACACATGCTATGAGATCTTACGACAACCGTCGATCTCATCAACTGGGACCCCACTACAAATTTAACTCTAGAAGCCTTAGTGAATGCGCGACCAAAGGAACTTATCGCTTAGTCACTGAATAGAATTCCTAACCTTGGTTAAGTCTATAGAATACGTGAACAAGGCATTTGTAGAATCACTAAGTGTTTAGTCCAACCTGGGGTTTCAATTAGCGAATGCCCGACTGAAAGGAAATCCATAGAGTCGTTGAATGTTTAGAAGCACTGCCATTTTATCTTGCAACTAAAAGAAACACTACAGTCGTGAGTTCACCAAGAGGAAAAGGTAACCATTGGAAAACTTAGGGAATTGGTGACTAAGGTAAGGCAAACTACTCGCAGAGTCACGGGATGTTAAGAACTTAACTACCTAGATTAAGAGATTACGTGAACCACTACAGTCACATAGTCGGGGAATGGAAGGTCCAACCCACTGGGGATTAGGAGAACTTGTGATTTCATATTTGATGGAATTCCATATCTCTCATGGATTTGTCTCTAATTTCCTCTAGCTCCATCAACTGATCATATCTGATCTGCAAAGGATCTCCTTCCTCAAATAGGGCATACTGAGTGGCTAAGTCCAGAGCTGGAAATTTAGCTGAGATGGACAACTTGGCCTCTCTGCCATACACTAACACATAAGGAGAATTACCAATGATTTTCTTTGGGGTAATTCTATCTAACCACATTGTAGACCTGAGTTTGGTATGCCAATCCCTCTGATTGTCTTGCAGAGTCTTCTTGATTATCCTAATCAAGTTCTTATTTGTTGATTCAGCCAAGCCATTGCCTCGGGGGTAGTAATTTGAACTTGTATTCAAATAGATGTCATTCTTGACTGCCCACTTTGAGACTTTAAGGCCTGTGAATGCTAATGCATTATCTAAAATTATGGAGTCAGAAGTGCCAAACCTATGAACTATATCATCATAAAAGCTTAGGAAAACACTCTCATTGGCTTCTTTTAAAGCAATTGCTTCTGTCCATCTGGTGAAGTAATCTATTGCAGTGATTATCTATTTATGGCCTGCACTAGATGGAGGATTGATCATACCAATGAAGTCTATGCCCCACTTCATGAAGGGTTGCTCTATTCTGACTGGCTGTAGGGGCAAGGCTACAAGCCTTTCTTTTCCTACAAACATGGCACACTTGATGCACTTTCTCACATACTCATGACTATCCTTAAAGATAGATGGCCAATAGTATCCATCCATCATGATCTTAAAAGTAGTAGTCCTAGGAGAAAAGTGACCTCCAGAAGGTCCATCATAAAACTCAAGTAGGATGTCTACTACCTTTTCTGAATCTATGCATCTTAGAAGGACACCATTGTGATCTTTTCTGAAAATAACTTCATCTATCAGCACAAAAGGAATAGATTGTAACCTATAATACCTCCTTTTTTCTGAATCCAAACCTACAGGACATTGTCCTATATTCAAATAATTGATCATATTAGGAAACCAACTTGTTGCCTTGTCTTGTTCTTCTATAGAATGCACAACCAGAGATGCATCTATTTGCTCCAATTTCTTTGAACTTTCATCCCCTACCAAATGCTCACAAAGACCTCTTCCTCTAACCAGCTTGGTAGTTTGAATATCTATGTCATATTCCATCACCTTGGTGATCCAACCAGCTCTTTTCTCATTAAGGTCCTTGGAAAGCAAAAACTCTTTGACACTTGGATGAGTAACTTTCAAGTGTACCTTGCTATGGGTCAATAGATATCTAAACATTTTAAGGATTTTCACCATACCAAGTACATGCTTCTCTACAAAAGAGTATCTTTGTTCATACTCCTCTAAACCTTTGCTAAAGAAAGCAATAGGCTGCTCCAATCCATCTAAATTTTATTGAGTCAACATTGTAGATATAGCATCATGACCCCCATAAGCATAAAGGATAAAATCCTTACTAAAATTTGGGTTTAGGAGGGTAGGGGTTTCTCTTAAGGCCTCTTTGATAGCTTGGAAATTAACTCTCCCTTCTTTGGTCTAGCTAAAAGCTAAACTCTTCTTTAACATGGCTATCAAAGGCTTTAGTAAATCTGCAATGTTAGGCAAGAACTTCCTAACAAAATTAATCTTTCCTATGAAAGATTGGAGACTTTTCTTGTTATGTGGTATGGGTAGTTCTACAATAGCTACAATTCTCTCAGGATCTACTGTGATTCCTTCTTTGGATACTACATATCCCAACAATTTTCTTTCTTGAACTGCAAACACACATTTCTTGGGATTAAGAGATATCCCAAACTCTCTACACCTTTCAAAAATCTTCCTCAAATGTTTGATGTGATCCACTGCATGTTTCAAATAGATAGTTATGTCATCTAAGTAGACCAACACAAACTTGTACATTAGGCTCTTAAAGGCCATATCCATTGCCTTTTGAAATGTAGCACCTGCATTTGACAAACCAAAGGGCATCTTTTGATAAGCCATGGTTCTCCACTTGGTTGTAAATGCAATCTTATATTGATCCTCTCCATTTACTAAGATCTAATTGTATCCTGAATAGCCATCCAACAATGAAAATATCTCAAATCCAAAGACACATTGTAAGATTTGTTCCATAGAGGGTAATGGATGGCGGTCCTTTAATGAGGCCCTGTTAAGATCCCTGAAGTCAACACATAACCTCAGCTCCCCATTCTTCTTCCTAATAGGAACAAGGTTGAAAATCCAACTAGTATGCTTAATGGGGTAGATGATACCACTTTCTATTAGTTTGAGTACTTCTTTATGCATAAGTGGCTCAAGCTTGGGATTAACAGACCTTTTTTTTTGCCTCACTAGTTTGGAATTTGATTCTAACTCAATAGTGTTCTTAGTAAGGGCTGGATCAAAACCTTTGAGATCCTCATATTTCCATGCAAAAACATCACTGAATTCCTTGAATAATTGGGTATAAGCTTGCTTTTCCAATTCAGTGTTCACTTTTCCAAATTTTAGGCTCTTACCTGGTTCCAACTCTAGTTCAACACAATGTTCTTGTTGGACTACCAGGCTAGCTTTATTTTTCTTGACTTCATCATCCTTGTTGAAGATAATCTCTAAGGTGACAAGACCTCTAGGCATCTTATTAGACTTGAGTTATATCACTTGATCACCATAGTTTTGTGATAGCCTATCTTGATTATGCTCTGAAAAGACATCTTCTTCAAACAAGAAATGTAGAATTTGTTCATCATTGTCAAACACCTGCCAATTAACATCATTATTAGGAATAGATGGTTTGAAAATCAGTTTGATATGCTATTGATCCCTTTTTTTTGAGATGCTATTTGGAATGTCGTATTGGGATCCAACAGCAGCTAACCTATCTGCATTTTGAATTAATTTCCTAGGGATAGCAACAATATTGAAAGCACAAAAATATTTAATTACATCCCAAACTCTATGCTTGTATGCTTTCAAAGTTTCATTTTTTGTTGCACTTATCCCTCTTACTTGGCTGAAAACTAACTCACTGTCACCATAAACTTTTAAGGCCTTAAGTCATCTCTTTCTAGCCCATTCTAGTCCATTGATTAGACTTTCATACTCCACAATATTGCTAGTGTAGGAGAAACTGAATCTAAAGGTAGTATAATACCTTTATCCTTTTGGGGACACTAACATAGCACCACCACTAGAACCATGCCTACTTCTAGCTCCATCAAAAAATAGTTCGCAAACCTGATTATTTTGATCTTCTGAATCAGTGTCCTCTTTAAGAAGGCTTGGTTCTATGGCTCCACTTTCTTGTATTAAATAACTCCCCAAACCAAAATCAAAAACAATATTTCCTTGGTCCTCTAAAGCTCCTTCATCTAGATGAATATCAAGGATACTCTCTATCTTTGTGTTTGCTTCACTAATAGTTTGGAAGTTACAGTTATCAAATATAGTGCAATTTACATTGATGGTATTGGACACATATGGCTCTATATGGTGTTCTGCCAATGGTTCTGATTTAATGGTGACCTTGGTCCCATACCTTGTATGAAATAACATGTGAGACTAGTCAAAAGATAGGTAGCCTCCTATCTTGGCTATAAAATCCCTTGAAAGACATATAGAAAATAATGCAAGGAGATCTATGATATATATATCAAGGAGGATGGAGAAATTAGGACTAGCACATAGGATCAGACTAGTATCCTTGGCCACACCTATAGTATTGACTGAGGATCCATGAATTTGTGTAACCTTCTTTTGGAAGGGTTCATATTTCAGTCCTAATTGGTCAGCTACTTTCTTAGGCATTACAGTGCTAGTAGCTCCACTATCTAGCATATAGTTATGTACTAAAGATTTTCCAATAATTAGAGATACATAAAAGGGAGGTGGCTTTGAGTTCCTCCCTTGTGTGGTATTTCCTTTGGAGTTGCTACTTGGAGCCTCCTTTTCTTGATCAGTCTTAACCAACATTGGCTTTGCAGCTTCTTTTGCAGGTTGAGGAGTCGTCACTTCTATCATGGCTTTCTTTAAAATTTTAGGTTGTCCTAGAAGAGCCAGAGAGTCCCACATGGACATGGTGACATTCACCTTCTTCATGGTGTCAACAATATTGAAAGGTGTTGCAGTGTGTACTCTCTATTGTGATTTCACTATGATGGGTTCTACCTCTTTAGAATGTTGGCCTTCTTTGCTTGTAATGACAAGAGTCTCCTTAGGTGTGATGGGATTAGCTTTCTATAGTGGCTCTACAGATGTAGTGGCTTTGGCATTAGAATCTTCTCTCTCCATGTCTTGAGCTCTTCTCTTTTCTCTTGTATAGGAAAAAAAAGCAACCTCATTATTGAATCCATTGAAGTTTGATTGCTCCCAATTGAAAAGAGCAGTCTCTTTCTCTTGTGATTCTTGTTGAGGCACTGAGCCACTGGATGAAGCCTCTGATTGAGCTTGTGAGGCATTTTGAACCATTAGAGCTTGGTTCATCCATCAATTTGAATATGTAGCTTGATTGTGAGGTTGATTACAAGGAAAGCACCATTCATTATCCATAGCCATATTATTTTGACTAGGAACCATATCCCTCACTGGATTTTCAGAATTTAGAGGTGCAGGGTTATATGGTTGGAATGGTCTTTGATTAAAACTTTGTCTTTGTCCTTGATAGCCTCCTTGGTATGGTGGTCTATTTTGTGTATAAGGCTATCCCTGATTTTGATATTGCTGATTAGGACCTTGGCCTTGTGACTGAAAGGGTGGTCTGATTCCTTCACCTTGTTTCTTCAAAATTGTGACCTCTTTAGTCAAGGTCTGCAACAAATTGGTCATTTCTTGCTTACTGCTTTCTTGGCTATTCTTTATCTCTTGCAACTCCTGAGAGAAACTAGTTGTTAGCTCTTGACCACTAGTACTAGCTTGGGGTGCTAATATGGTGGGAATAGGGGTATATGGGGGTACTTGCACAGGTGCAATGGGCTAAAGACTAGGGAAAATGGACATTGGAGGCCTTCTAGCAATCATGCCTGCTTGAATCAAATAATTTTCAGCCTTGACAGCTATGCCAAAAGCTTGGGGTAGAGAAGTACCTACTATAGATTGGATCATGATAGAAACTTGACCATTTATACTTTTTAAGTAATAAAGGAAAACATGGTTAGCTGATGGTCTCACTGACATTGGAATCCTATTCCATGTTTTGAGGAATCTACTATTGTAGTCTGTCATTTGCTCTTGAGGGTCTCTCTTAATAGTTGTTAATTGCTCAACTAGAGACAAGTTATCTGATTTATCCTCAAAATGTTTACTTAATGCATCCCTTAATTCATCCCAAGAAGTAATGGAACCAACAGTTAGAGTTCTAAACCATTCTAGAGCCTTACCTTTTAGAGAGGTTGCTAATAATTTTGTGGCCACATCCTCTTGAGTTATGTTGTGTATGTTGCAGATGGTTGTCACATCTCTTATGTGCTCAAAAGCAATTGTTTTCCCTTCACCAGTAAAATCAAGTATAATTTTTAGTGCCACCAAGGGCACATCATGATGTTGACAAAAGTTTAATGGACTACCCTGATTAAAGGGTGCAAATGCAAATGGTCTAGCCATTGTAGGAGTTGGAAATTGAAGATTAACAACTATATGAGCTATATTTGCTGCTTGATTTGAATCCTCTTCTAGGTCTCTGGTTAGAGATCTACCTCTTCTTATGGAATGAAAGGGAAAAGGTCTCCTTTCTAAAGCATCAAGAGGTGTTGATTGAACTCTCCTTGCAGGGGATGTTCTTTGATTTGACCTACCTTTGTGACTTCTTCTTGAGGGAAACTCTAAAAATTTAGTGGGCTTTGAGCTCCTACTCTCAATCTTTCCCATAAACCTTGAACAAGGTTAGCCTGGATCTTCAAAATTGGTGGAGTCACAAGATATACTTGGTAGAACAACCTCTAAAGGTCTATTGTATGCAATATATATATCAGAGATAGCATAATCTTGAACAATGAACTTCTTGTGTAGTCCCACCAGGCATGCCAGAATTGTTATACACTGGCACCAAGGTGGGGTGTACTTGAGCTTGAGCCTATACTGATAGTCCTTGTGTACTGAACTTCTTCAATCCTTTTGTAGATGAGCCTACAAGAACACCTTTGAACATTAATCTGATCTTTTACTAGTCCCATCGGGCATGCCAAAATTGCTATACACTAATTTTGTGCCTTTGTCTCAAGCTCTCATAGTCTTGATAACCTAGTATAACATGGGAATCATCTCTAGGTTGTGGGACCTATGCTAACTAAGATGAGACCTCTAGGTTCTAGGATGGTTCCTCTTGGATAATCACCCTAATTTGCTTCTAGACATGAAAAAGTAAACTTTTGAGGGAAAGAGATAGGAGTGCTTGAAAGGAAAAGACTAGAAAGCAAACTACCTAGTAGGTGATGCACTAAAATTAGGGTTTGGATCTCAGTATAGAGGAATGAAACCAATTAAAGGCTTAGTTCTATTAGGTCACAACTTACTAAATAGGCTTGCATAAGTATTTCATAGAAGGGTCTGAACATAAGACACAATTTATGACCTGCATGCAGACATTCACTTCTGCAACTTAGTGTAGGATTGAGACAAGATTGTTAGGGGCCTGGAGTATACCCACAAAAGCATCTAAATTAGATCAAAGACAATAACACACATAGTTACAAAGAGTAAGAGGGATCAGGAACCCTAAGTTGTCATTGAAAAACATACATATGCTTTGATCCAATAAGAGATGACCTAAACAATGAAGCATAGGGACATGAAGGATTGTCACAAAATGCCTCTAGAATATTTGAATAATCAATGGGAGAAATATGACTATATAAGCCAGAGGGTAGAGATGATACCACAGATGACCCTTAAGAAAAATGAAATTCTTTTTACAATTGTCCAACTCTGAGCTCAAAAGCTCCAAAAAAACAATATATACATACTCAACTGCATGCAGGTAGGAGTCAAAAACCTAACTAGGGTTTCACAAAGTTTACATTAGAATAATATTAAAACCCTAACTACCATCAAATTTGATCATAAATACATCTCTATAATACTATGGCTGATCAGATATTATGTGCCCATCTCTGTACTGCATCAACTCACGGATAAGCAACCTGGATTCATCTGCTTTCCTGCACGAAGTCTTGCCATGAATGCTCAAGCTGGTACTTTTTTGAGACAAGAATTGACCCATGACGGCCACCCAGACTACTTCATCATCTTCTTTCAAGATTGTTAGGGGGCTAGAGTATACCCACAAAAGCATCTAAATCAGATCAAACACAATAACACACATAGTTACAAAAAGTAAGAGGGATTAGGAACCCTAAGTTATCATTGAAAAACATACATATGCTTTGATCCAATAAGAGATGACCCAAACAAGGAAGCATAGGGACATGAAGGATTGTCAAAAAATGCATCTACAATATCTGAATAATCAACGGGAGAAATACAACTATATAAGCCAGAGGGTAGAGATGATACCCCAGATGACCCTTAAGAAAAATGAAATTCTTTTTACGATTATCCAACTCTGAGCTCAAAACCTCCAAAAAAATAATATATACATACTCAACTGCACGCAGGTAGGAGTCAAAAACCTAACTAGGGTTTCATGAATTTTACATTAGAATAATATTAAAACCTTAACTGCCATCAAATGTGATCATAAATACATCTCTGTAATACTATGGCCGATCAGATATTATGTGCCCATCTCTGTACTACATCAACTCGTGAACAAGCAACCTAGATTCATCTGCTTTCCTGCATGAAGTCTCACCATGAATGCTCAAGCTGGTACTTTTCTAAGACAAGAATCAACCCATGCCAGCCACCCAGACTACTTCATCATCTTCTTTCAACTACAAATGTCTTGGAGACATAAATTTTCTAAGCTACCTCACTGCTTGTGGCCTACAAATCAAATACTGGGGAAAACCCTCTTAGACACATTTGAATTTGAAAACTTAATAGCTAGCTGGTCATTTTAAAACATGACCGTTGATATCCTTTGTTTTCTAGCAAATGAACACCTCAAATCTATCCTAAAATGGTCATGAAACCCTTTTGAAAAGTTCAAATCCATACCAGCAAATATGAGGACCAATGAAATTTTAGCACGTCGACACATGTGGTCCCACCTCAAGTTTTCTTCCTTTAAGTCATTCAACGACTACGCAACTACAGAATTCTAAGTCATGAGATCCTTTGGCTTACACTGGTCTGGTTAAGCGATTAAGCGAACAAGGCTCTTCACTGAATTGTTGGGTCTTTCTAATAACCCTAGTTACATTAAGTGAACACAAGAAAACCTTTGGTCACTAAATCACAGAATACTTTCTTAACCGCTTATGAGAATCTGGCCTACATTTGGCAAACTGGTGATCGAAGACAATTGCAAGGTCACTGAGAACTTTAGGGCTTCACTAATTAATTTTGAGATTCTATGAATACACACATTTGCACATTCACCAGATCAATTGGAGCACTGCTATTTTATCACATGAATACATGACCAAAAGGAACTTATCAAAGCTGCCAAAACTTTGTTAACCCTGGGCCTATCTCCACATGTCAATCTTCTATTTGTTCTTGACCGCCCCATTAGCAGACACCTTGGCATTCCTTCTGATGATGGACCTACTAAAGATAAGATTATGATCAAATGGTGGGTGCATGATCTCATGGCCACTAAATATTCCTTGCACCTTCATGCCAGCCATAGATCTATATTAGACTGGGACCCCTCTAACAAATGGACCCACCTATAACCTGTCAGCACTTAGCAACCAATCGTGAACCTCCAAATACTTTGACCTGGCATCAGACCCACCTGACAGAGGCTTGAACACTTGGAAAAATGGATGGCTGGTGTAAAATCTCATGGCTCTGACACCATTCAGGAGAACACACACCAACCATCAATCTCTATTCTTATGACATTCTACAGGCATTTTGACATGGCCCCACTGACATATGCCTAATCATCATAATGTGGACCAATCAGAAGCTATCATTTGTATACACGTAGTAGTGGACCCACCTGAATGAAGAGTCATGTCACTAGGAGAAATCAATGGATGTCTTAAGTTCACAAGATTCTGACACTTTTCATGAGAAAACATGCTAGCTGTTAGATCAAAAGAGGACTGACAACTAGGCCCACTGAAAAATTACAAGTCATCTCCTTTCGACCAATGAAAAACCTCCACATAGGACACTGTGGCAATGGACCCACAAAGGCATGAAGCACTAAGAAAAAGGGAAGATTAATGGTTGTCATAAGATCGCAAGCCTCTGACACATGCTATGAGATCTTACGACAACTGTTGATCTCATCAACTAGGACCCCATTGCAAATTTAACTCTAGAAGCCTTAGCAAATGCGTGACCAAAGGAACTTATCACTCAGTCACTGAATAGAATTCCTAACCTTGGTTAAGTCTATAGAATATGTGAACAAGGCATTCACAGAATCATTGAGTGTTTAGTCCAACCTGGGGTTTCAGTTAGTGAATGCTTGACTGAAAGGCAATCCGCGGAGTTGCTGAATGTTTAGAAGCACCACCATTTTATCTTGCAACTAAGAGAAACACTGTAGTTGCTAGTTCACCGAGAGGAAAAGGTAACCACCAAAAAACTTAGAGAACTAGCAATGAAGGAAAGGAAAACCACTCATAGAGTAATGGGATGTTAAGAACTTAACCGCTTGGATTAAGAGATTACGTGAACCACTGCAGTCATGTAGTCAGGGAATGAAAGGTCCAACCCATCGGGGATAAGGAGAACTTGCGACTGAAAGGAAATAATTATTCACATGGGTTTTGGGGACTTAAGTGGCTGAGATAAAGTAACATGAAAATAGAACATGGTCTAGGGTCTCTTAGGGTTTTTTAACACCAACGGCTAGTTTATGAATTTTTAAAGGGTTTTGCACCTAGCCAGGGACCTAGAAATAGTTGCAGAGACCAAGGAGAAATAGATAAAGCCATGAAATTTTTAGGGATGCCTATCAAGGTGAAAATAGAGATCTGGGGATAGGTTTGGCCAAATTTTCATGTACATGGAAATTAGGGTAACAGTACTTACATCTGGTAAGTGCACAAAGATGGGGGACCAAAAAGGGGGTATAAGATGCCACTTTTTTCCTAAAATAAATAAACTCTGAACTTCAACAAGAAATTGAAGATAGTAAGACTCAAAATTTTAAGTTGTGACAAAAAAAAGAGTTGTAATACTCTAAATCTAGTTCCTAAACTACTAACTTATTTTGAAAATGGTGTAGATTAAGGACCTTAAAAAGGGGGAGCACAAAAAGTGGTCCTATTTTTTGTGAAAAAACATAACATAGTGTCTAGTGTTCTCCCCCTAACATGTTAACTTTTTTTTGATTTTTTTTAATTTCTCCAGTGAGAAGTTAGCTAACACCACATAGTTTATCCCAAAAATTTTTGGTAATTTTTTCATGAATGTATATTTTTTGATGAATTTATGAAGTGCACACATCCTGAAAACATGAAATTTATGTGTGCTCCCCCTAGAAATCATTTAAGACTAATTGAAAATCAATTTTTATTATTTTTAAAAGTGTGTAGAATGGAATATAGTTTCTAAAAATTAACTTGTTGCAAAATTTCATGAACGAGCCAAAATCTATGCCAAAAATACTACACGTTGGTTCTTACAAAAAATGGACATACACACAATAGAAAATGGAGTTGAAAAACTTAACATAATCAAAATTCAAAATAAGTTATATTCTTAGATAGCTAACAGAGGGATCTACAATATCACATTGTCTGATGTTTACATTCCTGAGCCACGAGTAAACCTGATGAGAAGCACACAAAAAAAGAAGTCATTTTTTTGTATGTCTATTGGAAAACATGTCTCAAGCCTATTTAAATTGTCCAAGCCTTTGGGTTGGATATCCAAGGCAAATCCAAGCCTTAGGATTGGTAAATTCGAATGCCTTACAAAGTGTGTGCATCCTATAGGGTGAGCACACAACTAAAATCTATGACTTCCATAGGGCATGCACCCTATGAAAGTCATAGATTTCAATAGTGTACTCATTCTATAGGGCATGTGCCTTATTTAAGACATAGATTTAAATAGTGATAAGAAATAGTTAGAGTGAGAGGAAGAGAGAGAGATAGAGGGAGATCTCTCTCTCTCTCTCTCTCTCTCTCTCTCTCTCTCTCTCTCTCTTTCTCTCTCTCTCTCTCTCTCTCTCTCCCCCTCCCTCCCTCTAGCTTCATACCCTCTATATTTTCCCTTATTACCCTCTTTCTCTCTCACACATACATATGCTCTCTCCAACCTTCCTACCCTCTATATTTGATGTAGTCAAGGTTGGTGAATCTAATTAAGGATAGACCAACCTTGCAGCCAAACCAAAATGTAGTGGAAATACTCAAAGAAACATAGATTTGAAATGAAACAGAAGTCTTTATTCCTTAAATCAATGATTACATGCAATGTGTCAGGCTATAAGGCCTTCCTAGTTATGGCCAATTACAAGATAGGTAGCAGTCCACAAGATCTCATAGGATCTAGATCTTTTCCACAACATCAGTAATCAGCTAGCCCAGGTCTGTAACACACAACACATTTGTAGGTACCCAGGAAAGATCTAAACTTGTACTCCTACTTCCAAGAAATCTTCCTATTCCTAAGCTCACATGCTACCAAGTCCCCACTTCCTGATCCTTTGATCCTCCTAAATAACTACCCAAGCATCCTATAAATATTAAATCCCAGCCACAAGTTGGCTGATCAAATATTTAACCCAACCAAATAAATATTAAATGCTAAAACATCAGTCAGCTCTCAAATAGCCTTACAAAATAAATAAATTCTTCAAGATGGCCCCAACGGTCATCAGATCCACATAGAAGAATGTAAAACATCAGATCTAGATCCCCATGTGTCCAATGGTCAATCCATAACATGAGGAGTGTGACCCAAATTAAATGCACCAGTCGGCCAAGATGATCTACCCAAACAATGCAGTCGGCAAGCAAGAACACCAAGCAACTGAAGAAATAACTAGTACTAGGCAACCGACCATGCCAGGCATGACCGAGCAATATAGTTATCACCGAGTGCCAGAGAATTGACACCTTCAGCTATAGAGCATTTTTTAGAGATTGAGCACCTTGAAAACTATAGAAACTAAGAAACCAGTTTCCCAAACCGAGCAAGAACTCCACTAAACCAAGATCAAAACCAACAATCTACCTTCAAAGACAAACATATTTTTGGTTGATACAGGATTGCCAAGAATCCTAGGATGCTCCTGCATTAGACACCCTAGGTCAGAAAGATTTTCTCATAAGAAAATTACAAATGCCTCAAGGGAATTAGAATAGGTATGTTGAATTTGTTCTTCACCTACATCTCTTCTTGTCCTTCTTCCCAAGTAGTCTTCGCCTCATTCACTGCCTCTTGCAGAAAGTCCTTCTTCTTCTTACTATGCTTATTTCTTCGAATGGAATGTGAGAGGTATAGGGATCAATACCCCACATCTCCACCAGATAGCAACTGATTCTAACCACTACCGACCACAACAGTGCCTCGATAAGGTTCATCCTCTTCAGACTGCTCAATAAACTCAATATCATATGCATCTCTCTATGTCACAAATGTCATCATCTGCTAAACCATTTTTGCCAACAAAACCATATGTTTCTTGATCTCAACAAATTATTCAAATATCTCATCCACTTTCTCCTTCAAATCAAGCTTAACAGGAATGGGTCCTTCCACCTTTTTCTCCTGAGGTTTGTCACAAGGACAACACCTAATAACTCCACATCCTTTAACCCTTGTCTCCTGTAAAGGTATCAGCTTATGCTGAGCTCCTTCATGCCTAACCACATAAGTGTTAGCATGACCATAAAACAACACATTTCTATCAAACTATGAAGGTCTACTGAGCAACAGATGACAGACATCCATAGGCAACACATCATAGAATACCTCATCATGGTAAGATGAAATCTAGAAATTAACCAAGCATTTCTCTTCAACTCCATCCTTAGAAAAATCTTGAATCCAACTAATCTCATAAGGATTAGGATGCTTCCTCCTTTATAGATTCAATTTACTAACCATTTCTTCTAAAACAAAGTTCTCAGAACTGCCACCATCAACTAGAACATTACATACCTTATCTTTGCACTTGCATCTAGTCCTGAACAAATTTCTCCTCTACACTAGTTTAGAGACACATGTAGCCAGTCTTCTAGTGACAAGACATTCACCTTCCTCTAGACCATTCTCAATGTCTTCTTCAGTAACTAGTGCAACTCTTTTCTTAGGACACTGCCAACTCCTATGACCAGCTTCACCACAGTTATAACACATACCAGTGAACTCATTCTTCCCTCTACCTCTCTATCCAACATTCCTAGTAACTTGACCACTACTAGACCCAACATTAGGTTTAGGATTCTCTATCATATTGTCATCAGTAAATACTTCACTAGTCTTACCACCTTGGTTCCTACTATTTTGTCTACCTTCAAACTTCTTATTCAGCTTCTCTTCAATCTTCAGTGCCATCTGATAAGCATCTCCTATTGTTGTCATCCAAATAGTAAGCAATTCTTCTTGAATACTAGGTCTCAAACCATAGACATACCTATCCACCTTCTCTTTATCAGCCTCAGAATGACTAGTCCTAATCAGAAGTCTGTAAAACTCCTCGGTATACTCTTGTACTAATTTGTTTTTCTTCTTTAAAGCTTGCATCTTCTTGAACATCTCCAATGCATAATCCACCAGAATGAATTTCTTCTTCAACTTGTCAACCATTCAGTTCTACTTAGTGATCTTTTCTTTTCCTCTTCTACCTCTTTCCAACTAGATCTCTCTCCACCAAATATTTGCATGACCCTTCAACTTAGTCTTTGCAAATCTGACTTTATCAGGATCTTCTATTTCTTCATACTTAAATTATTCATCAATTGCATTGATCCAATCAATCAATTCTTCAGGCTTAAGGCTTCCAAAAAATGTAGAAACATCAATCTTAGGTCTCTTCCCAATCTTAGAAATAGCTTTCAAGATCCTATTCTACTCTGGATCTCTAACTTCTTCTATAGCTTCTTCAAAATGATCTTCTTCTTTAGATTCATCATCACTATCCTCTTTCAAGGTACGCTTCTTTCTCAATTCTTCTTGTAGATCTTGTACATGTTTCTGCAAAGCCCTAAAATCATCAAGATTGAGTTCTCCAATAGTCTCTTCATCTGAATTCTCACAATTTCTCCTTGGAGGCATCTTTAAATTAAGATCTAGACACACAAGATCCACTCGGGTCCAATGGGAACAAACCCTCACTTTGATACTACTTGATGCAGTCAAGGTTGGTGAATCCAATTAAGGACAGACTGACCTTGCAGCCAAACCAAAATGCAGTGGAAATACTCAAAGAAACATAGATTTGAAATGAAATAGAAGTCTTTATTCCTCAAATCAATGATTACATGCAATGTGTCGGGCTGTAAGGCCTTCTTGATTATGGCCAATTACAAGACATGAAATAGTCCACAAGATCTCGTAGGATCTAGATCTTTTCCACAACATCACCAATCAGCTAGCCCAGGTCTGTAACACATAGCACATTGGTAGGCACCCAGGAAAGATCTAACCTTATACTCGCACTTCCAAGGAATCTTCCTATTCCTAAGCTTGCAGGCTACCAAATCCCCACTTCCCGATCCTCTGATCCTCCTAAACAAATACCCAAGCATCATATAAATACTAAATCCTAGCCACAAGTCAGCTAATGAAACATTTAACCTAGAAAAACAAATATTAAATGCTAAAACATCAGTCAACTCTCAAATAGCCTTAATAAATAAATAAATTCTTCAAGATGGCCCCAACGGTCATCAGATCCACATAGAAGAATGCAACATGCTAGATCTAGATCCCCACACATCCAATGGTCAATCCATAACATGAGGAGCATGACCCAAATTAAATGCACTAGTCGGCTAAGCCGATCTACCCAAACAATCTAGTTAGCAAGCAAGAACACTGAGCAACCGAAGAAATAACTGAGCACCAGTTGACCGACCATGCTAGGCATGACCGAGCAACACAGTTATCTCCAAGCACTAGAGAACTAACATCTTCAACTACGGAGCATTCTTCAGAGACCGAGCACCCCAAAAACCATAGAAACTGAGCAACCAGTTTCCCCAATTGAGAAAGAACTCCACTAAACCAAGATCAAAACCAACAATCTACCTTCAAAGACAAATATATTTTTGGTTGATACAAGATTGCCAAGAATCCTAGGATGCTCCTACATCAATATTACCCATCTCTCTCTCTCTCTCTCTCTCTCTCTCTCTCTCTCTCTCTCTCTCTCCCAATCTCTATCTCTCTCTCCTTTAACACTCTCTTTGTGACCTTTCCCTTCTCTCTCTCTCTCCTACTCTCTCCCTTTCCCCTTCTCTCTCTCTCTCTCTCTCTCTCTCTCTCTCTCTCTCTCTCTCTCTCTCTCTCTCTCTCTCTCTCTCTCTCTTGTTTTTCATAGGGCACACACCCTATAGCGCACTCATTCTATTTAAGAGTATGCATAACACTTTCTAGTTTTACGAAAGGCGCATGCACTATGGAAGACTAAAATAAATGGTCTTCTTTTCCAAGGATCTCATGAAAGAGGCCCACTTTTTCTGTATGTTGTTTGAGTTCTAAATCTTATCTAACAAATATTCACTTTTCATGGTGTTGATAGTGACAAAGAAGCATATTCTAGCAATTTGCACCATCTTTCTGTTTAAAAATCAACATTGAATTGTGAAAGTCAATCATTATCACCAAAATTTATCGATTGAGGTAAGTTTTTTATTTTTTTACATGTCAATTGTGAATAAAGAGTGTTTTGTTTTATAATTTGTATGATATAGACTTGTTCAATACATAATTTTATATAATTGTAATAAATTTATATTATAATTTGTCATATTGTAAGATGTTTATATTATAATTTGACTTATTGTTTTATATTTATATTATATTTTTAAAAGTGTAATCAATTCATATGTAGAAATCATCATCATGCTAAGGAAACAACTAAAGAATTTAGCACCAGAAGAGCATGAACAAGACAAAGAGAAGAAAAGGGAAAGAATGAGACAACTTCGTGACAAAAAAAAATTGGATACCATAGAAGAAGATTTTTCTTTGGATGAGGAACATGAAACATCAATACACAGTAAGAGAGAATTAGAATTGGAAACAAAGAGACAATGAATGAGAAACTTGTGTGCAACAAGACAATTGAATTATGAAGATTTGAGTACATCATCTATGAGTTCCCAAGTTGAAGAGACGTCATCATCCAATGTTGGAGACACACCAATGTATCATGTTGAAGGCACACCATTTTCTACTTCTGAAGGTGTGGGCACACCGTTGTCTACATCCCAAGGTGTATGTACCCCCATGTATCATGTTGAAGGCACACCATTGTCTACATCCCAAGGTGTAGGTACAACATCATCTCATGTTGAAGGCACTCAAGATGGTACACAATTCACACATAATGTTTTTGATGCTCCTAGAATTATTTATAGAAAGCCAAAATATTTGATTGGTATTGATACTAACATTTCGCAAGAAATGCCTGATAAGATTCCGAAGCGTACTTGTCAAAGAAATGCTGATCATATTTGGAGATCATTTTTTGAGAATTTAAACATGACAGGAAGATGTCAACTATTTGTTGAAATGATGAGAAATCTAAAATTTAGGCCCATCATGAAGATTCTTGGGCTAAGAATGATGGATGAGTCAAGTGAAAATCTATTGTAAAGAATCTAATGACTGCATATGAGAGTGTGGGTTCTACATCACACATGAAAGATAGTAATGTCACATGACCTATACATACATCAATGATAGTAAGCACTCAAATAAAGAAATCTTGACTCATTAGAAAGATAAGAAAAACATTGAAAATATGTAGAAATTCTCTAATGAGAGCCTTGGGAAGGCATCAAAGAGTGGAAGATCCAAATGGCAATGAGTTATGCGCATTTTCCGGTAGACTACCATGAAAAGATAAAGCAATTGTTGAAGCTTTGAAATCCTTGATTGAAGAATTTTGGAAGAAGAATACATGGGTATCTCCTAATTGAAGAGATATTGTGAGAAGGAGGAGTGGTAGTCAAATTCATGTTCCACATCCAAAACATTTTCTGGATTCAACTCAAACACAATTCTTTGCAAAATTTATGCATTTTTATTCTCAAATTAAAATTAGTTAGAGATATTTTGAAATGTGTAACCTTTTTATGTGAAGATAAATCACTGATGCAGGAGCATCCTGGGTGTAAGAGCAATCTTGCATCACCCAAAAAAAAAAATTTTCTATTTTTATATTCAATAAGGGCTATTTTGTGCAGAGCTGCTATTTATGGAAAGTTACTATTTTTTGGTAATTTTTGTATGTGCTAAGAATGATCTGATTTCTTTCTTGGAGGTTCATTTTGGTCATATAAGTCTGCCAGTAAAGTTTCATTGCCAGATCAAGTGTATATTGGAAGATATTGAAGATTTTCGGTATTGGCAGTAGGGTACAGAAACTTTGAACTCAGTTTTGAAGGCTTTAGAGGCCCCAGATGAGGTCAAAAATTTGGGTGACGGGTGCTTGCATGGGTCAAGCTTGTAGAGCACTTCGTGGCATTTTCGAAATGGGGTTATAATAGCTGATCGGGTCAACTAGTGATGACTTATGGTCTTCGGAAGTTGGGCCACCTGAAATGGTGAAAAATAATTTTCTTCAAAATTTCTGTTCGGGTTTCAAAGGTTATCTTGAGCTGACTATGATGTAATAAAATGTAAAATAAAATAATTCTAAGTTTGGTCTGCCTTATTGGCTAAAATTCTGGAACCTTCCCAGGCGGTGGAAAATTGCCTATTTAAGGAAGGCTGTATTATTGTCTTAGGCAGTTCAGAATAGTTCTGGGTAGTAGATCTGGGTATTGATTCGAGGCTTTGTCCTATAGAATATTGTAAGGGAATGCCCATGTGGCTTTGCATATTGTAATTCTGAAAGTTTGTAATTCCACATTTGTGGAGATAATAAGAAGCCAATTTTCTGTTCTTGCATATTGTTGTGGTTTCTCTGTTTCTGTTATGTGTTTGTGGTATTAAGGGGAGAACCCTTCATCAAGTGGTATCAGAGCAGGTTTTCTTGAGTGTGTAAATAGATCACCGACTATGAGGCAGTTTGCACCAGGACCGTGGTTAGGGTTTCAGCGCGCATCACGAAAATGCCTCCACGAAGAGAATGTGGTAGTAGAGCTGGTGCTGTGACACCTGAGGTTAGAGAGCTGCAGAGACAAGTGCGAGCATTGCAAGAAGAGATTCATAGAGGAATGAATCTTAATGTCAAAGATGAAAGAGAGGATGAAGCCGAAGAAGAATATCAAGAAGGAGAAGTTGAAATTGTGAACCAGGAGGAAGAAAGACCTTTTCGGGCCATTTCTAAGATTGGGAAAAGACCTAAGATTGAGGTTCCTACATTTTCTGGAAATCTTAACCTAGAAGAATTGATCGACTGGATCAATGAATGTGAGGAATATTTTGAGTATGAAGATGTTGAGGATCCTGATAGGGTCAAATTTGCGAAGGCCAGACTGAAAGGTCATGCGAAGATATGGTGCCAAGAGATTCAGTTGGAGTGAAATAGAAGGGGAAAGGAGAAAATCATGAGATGGGATTGGATGGTGGATAAATTGAAGTGACAGTTCATTCCTGTTGATTATGACCTTGACCTACTAAAGAAAATGCAAAGTTTGAAGCAAGCAGGAAGATCTGTTCAGGAGTATACAGAGGAGTTCTATCGACTCCTCATCAGAATAGGCCATGCAGAAGCTGATAAGGAGAAAGTTGCCCGATACCTTAATGGGTTAAGGCCAAGCATTCAGGAGGAGTTGAATCTGGTTTGAATGAACAGTATTGAGGAGGCATACCAGTTTGCCCTAAAAGTAGAGGAAAAGCTAAACAAGAAGTTTGAGAGCAGACAAAATGGAAGAGGTCATGGTGGAAGATCTGGCGGACGATCATATGGTGGCTGAAATGAAGATCCGAAAAAGAAGGATGAGGCCAGTAGCAGTCAGAATCAAAGAGGAAATAATTCCAATCATTTCTAGGATAAGAGTAATAGAGATCAGAGAGGAAGAGGAAGAGGACAAGGATCTGGAAGAGGAGGCTTCCGTGGAACATGTTTTCACTGTGGAGAAGAAGGTCATAGGGCAATTGAATGTCCTCAGCACCAAGGCAGAACAGATAGGAGAAATGAAGGCCAGGCCAGAGTTACACATGTAGATGAAGTTGCCAGATCATCAAATTTTTAAGATGCTGAAAGAGGAGAAATGCTAATTAACAGAAGAGTCTTGCTGAGTGGTGAGAATGAACCTGAACAAAGGAAGAGCCTATTTCGCACTCGATGCAAGTGTGAGGGTAAATGCTGTGATGTGATTATCGATAGTGGAAGCACTGACAATTTGGTGTCAGAAGAGATGGTGACAAAGTTGAAGCTCAAGAGACAGAAACACCCACATCCATATCGGATTGCCTGGGTGCAGGATGACCACAAGGTCATGGTCAATGAACAGTGCCTGGTAAAGTTCAAGATCGGTGGGTACTAAGATGAGGTACTATGTGATATCATCTCTATGGATGCATGTCATATGTTGTTGGGTAGACCATGGCAGTTTGACAGATGTGATGTACACGATGGTCGTGCGAATACTTATTCCCTGGCAAAGGATGGAGTGCGACATAAGCTAAAGCCATTGAAGGAGACTGAAGAAAAGGTATGTGGTAATGCAGGAATAACATTTGTTCATGGAAGAAAATTCCTAGATGGTATGAGGCATGAGCATGTGCGTTTTGCTTTAATTCTAAAAATTAGTAAAGAAGAAGTAGAGGATGTACCTGTAGAGGTTGCAGATTTGTTGAATGAGTTTTAGGATATTGTATCTAATAATGTACCTGATGGATTACCACTGGTAAGGAAGATCAGTCATCAGATGGATTTGATTCTAGGAGCCAATTTTCCAAACAAGGTAGCACACAGAATGACACCAGCAGAAAGTGAAGAGTTGAACAGACAAGTACATGAGTTATTGTAGAAGGGGTTGATTCGAGAGAGTCTGAGTCCCTGTGCTGTACCAGTGATATTAGCACCAAAGAAGAATGGAGAGTGGAGGATGCGTATAGATTCCAGAGCAATAAACAAGATCACAATCAAGTATAAGTTTCCATTGCCATGAATGGATGATATTATGGATTGTTTGAGTGGAGCTGTGTATTTCTCAAAGATAGATCTGAAGAGTGGATATCACCAGATTTAGATCAGAGAAGGAGATGAATGGAAGACTAACTTCAAGACAAAGGAAGGACTGTATGAGTGGTTAGTCATGCCTTTTGGGCTAACCAATGCACTGAGCACTTTCATGCGGCTCATGAACGAGGTTCTGAAATAATTTCTGGGTAAGTTTGTCATTGTTTACCTAGATGATATTTTGATTTTTAGCAAGACATTGGAGGAACATATGATGCATATTCGTATGGTGTTTGAGAAGTTGAGAGATGAGAAATTGTTGATTAATTTGAAGAAGTGCAATTTTGTGAAGAAAGAGTTAGTATATTTGAGATTTGTAGTCTCAGCAGAAGGTCTAAAAATGGACCCAGAGAAGGTACAGGCTATCCTTGAATGGCCTACTCCAAGGAGTGCTACTGAGGTAAGATCTTTTCATGGTCTAGCTAGTTTTTATAGAAATTTTATCAAAAATTTTAGCAGTATTTGTGGTCCCTTGACTGAAACAATGAGAGGGGATAGAAAAGAGTTTAAGTGGACTAATGGGGCAGAAAAGATTTTTCAATTGTTGAAACAAAAAGTTACAGAACAACCTGTTTTAGCACTTCTAGATTTTAATAAGGTGTTTCAAGTAGATTGTGATGCTAGTGGTACTACAATAGGAGCTGTTATGAGCCAAGAAGGTAAACTTGTTGCGTATTTCAGTGAGAAGTTAAATGATGCCAAGAGGAAGTATTCTGTTTATGATCAAGAATTTTGTGCCATAGTTCAAGCATTAAAGAAGTGGAGACATTATCTACTTCCTAAGGAGTTTTTTTTGTATACAGATCATCAAGCTTTGCAATATTTGAATAGTCAAGGAAAATTGAATCAAAGGCATTTGAAATGGGTTGAGTTTTTGCAGAGTTATACATTTGTTTTGAAACACAAGAGTGGAAAGTCTAATAGGGTTGCAGATGTTCTTAGCAGAAGGCATCATATGTTCCTCTAAACACATAATAGAAATAGAGAAACCACAATAATATGCAAGAAACCACTTGATGAAGGGTGCTCCCCTTAATACCACAAACACATAATAGAAATAGAGAAACCACAACAATATGCAAGAATAGAAAATTGGCTTCTTATTATCTCCACAAATGTGGAATTACAAACTTTCAGAATTACAATATGCAAAGCCACATGCTCATGCCTCATACCATCTAGGAATTTTCTTCCATCAACAAATGTTATTCTTGCATTACCACATGCCTTTTCTTCGGTCTCCTTCAATGGCTTTAGCTTATGTTGCACTCCATCCTTTGCCAGGGAATAGGTATTCACATGACCATCGTGTATAGCACATCTATCAAACTGCCATGGTCTACCCAACAACATATGACATGCATCCATAGAGATGATATCACATAGTACCTCATCTTGGTACCCGCCGATCTTGAGCTTTACCAAGCACTGTTCACTTACCATGACCTTGTGGTCATCCTGCACCCAGGTAATCCGATATGGATGTGGGTGTTTCTATCTCTTGAGCTTCAACTTTGTCACCATCTCTTCTGACACCAAATTGTTAGTGCTTCCACTATCGATAATCACATCACAGCATTTACCCTCACACTTGCATCGAGTGCAAAACAGGCTCCTCCTTTGTTCAGGTTCGTTCTCACCACTCAGCAAGACTCTTCTATTAATTAGCATTTCTCCTCTTTCAGCATCTTCAAAATTTGATGATCTGGCATCTTCATCTACATGTGCAACTCTAGCCTGGCCTTCATTTCTCCTGTCTATTCTGCCTTGGTGCTAAGGACATTCAAATGCCCTATGACCTTCTTCTCCACAGTGAAAACATGTTCCACGGAAGCCTCCTCTTCCAGATCCTTGTCCTCTTTCTCTTCCTCTCTGATCTCTATTAATCTGATCCTGGAAATGATTGGAATTATTTCCTCTTTGATTCTGACTACTATTGGCCTCATCCTTCTTTTTCAGATCTTCATTTCAGCCATCATATGACCGTCCACCAGATCTTCCAGCACGACCTCTTCCATTTTGTCTACTCTCAAACTTCTTGTTCAACTTTTCCTCTACTTTTAGGGCAAACTGGTATGCCTCCTCAATACTGTTCATTCAAACCAGATTCAAATCCTCCTGAATGCTTGGCCTTAACCCATTAAGGTATCGGGCAACTTTCTCCTTATTAGCTTCTGCATGGCCTGTTCTAATGAGGAGTCGATAGAACTCCTCTGTATACTCCTAAACAAATCTTCCTGCTTGCTTCAAACTTTGCATTTTCTTTAGTAGGTCAAGCTCATAATCAACAGGAATGAACTGTCACTTCAATTTATCTACCATCTGATCCCATCTCATGATTTTCTCCTTTCCCCTTCTATTTCGCTCCAACTGAATCTCTTTCCACCATATCTTTGCATGACCTTTTAGTCTGGCCTTCGCAAATTTGACCCTATCAGGATCCTCAACATCTTCATACTCAAAATATTCCTCACATTCATTGATCCAGTCGATCAATTCTTTTGGGTTAAGATTTCCAGAAAATGTAGGAACCTCAATTTTAGGTCTTTTCCCAATCTTAGAATTGGCCCGAAAAAGTCTTTCTTCCTCGTGGTTCACAATTTCAACTTCTCCTTCTTGATATTCTTCTTCGGCTTCATCCTTGCTTTCATCTCTGACATTAAGATTCATTCCTCTGTGAATCTCTTCTTGCAATGCTCGCACTTGTCTCTGCAGCTCTCTAACCTCAGGTGTCACAGCACCAACTTTTCCGCCACGTTCTCTTCATGGAGGCATTTTCGCGATGCGCACTGAAACCCTAACCACGGTCCTGGTGCAAACTGCCTCACAGTCGGTGATCTATTTACACACTCAAGAAAACCTTCTCTGATACCACTTGATGAAGGGTGCTCCCCTTAATACCACAAACACATAATAGAAATAGAGAAACCACAACAATATGCAAGAACAGAAAATTGGCTTCTTATTATCTCCACAAATGTGGAATTTCAAACTTTCAAAATTACAATATGCAAAGCCACATGGGCATTCCCTTACAATATTCTATAGGACAAAGCCTCGAATCAATACCCAGATCTACTACCCAGAACTATTCTGAACTGCCTAAGACAATAATACAGCTTTCGTTATATAGGCAATTTTCCACCGCCTGGGAAGGTTCCAGAATTTTAGCCAATAAGGCCGACCAAACTTAGAATTATTTTATTTTACATTTTATTACATCATAGTCGGCTCAAGATAACCTTTGAAACCCGAACAGAAATTTTGAAGAAAATCATTTTTCACCATTTTAGGTGGCCCAACTTCCGAAGACCATAAGTCATCACCAGTTGACCCGATCAGCTATTATAACCCCATTTTGGAAACACCACGAAGCACTCTATAGGCTTGACCCGTGCAAGTGCCCGTCACCCAAATTTTTGACCTCATTTGGGGCCTCTAAAGCCTTCAAAACTGAGTTCAAAGTTTCTGTACCCTGCTGCCAATACTGAAAATCTTCAATATCTTCCAATATACACTTGATCTGGCAATGAAACTTTACTGGCAGACTTATATGACCAAAATGAACCTCCAAGAAAGAAATTAGATCATTCTGAGCACATACAAAAATTACCAAAAAATAGTAACTTTCCATAAATAGCAGCTCTGCACAAAATAGCCCTTATTGAATATAAAAATAGAAATATTTTTTTTTTTGGGTGATGCAAGATTGCTCTTACACCCAGGATGCTCCTGCATCAATCACACACACACAACTTGTTGTTGTAGGGTACATATTGAATTTTCTAACCATTTTGAATTTTATAGGAATATATGTGTAGAGTTGCAGTCTAATAATGTTTTTCAGGATTGTAACATAAATATCCCACCTAGATCTTCAAGGGAGTTAATATCTACAATTTTATGTGAAAGAGTGGATGGTCAAGAATTTTACAAGCTCTCATTCTTGAATGGTACATGCATAGATTGCGGAGGTTTGTGACATTTACCAATTTGTCAACATATAGAGAGTACGCATGCAATCTGTAATGAAATAGTGGAATTTTGAAAATATAAGACCATGACATACAATATAAAAGATGGAAAAGAGGCTAAAAGATGTGATTTAGTAATTGAAAAAATTCTAGTGTATCAGTTCATGGACATTTTTTGTAAAAAAATTATTTATGAGTATGCAAGGCATACACATAGAGCACGATGGTTGGATATGCAATTCAAGTTGTGAAAGGACACATTACCACTTGATACCATTGTTTTAGTTGTGGAATTTGTAGAGAACTACACATTACAACCACAAAATGAGGTGTAAGAAAAGTATTACAACTCTCAACATGTTGCTATACTTGTTCATATAGCATTCATGCATGCACCAGACAGTACAGAGGAGAACAAGAAGATATTGAGGGAGTATCATTTTTATATCAATGATGATCACTCACATTCTATAGAGTTTGTAAATGGTTGCTTTCAACTATTTTATGTTCATTTGGCAAACAGGGGCATAAAATATCATCGACATATCATATGGTTAGATAATTGTGGATCACAATTCAAGAATTCTCAAATGTTTTATTGGTTGTGCGGGATGCATAAGACTACTGGAATTCAATATATGTGGAATTTAATAGAGGCCAGTCATGGAAAGGGAGAGCACGATGGTGCAGGTGCATATATTAAAATAGCCTTAGCACATGAAGAATTAAAGTACAAAGAGAAAGAAACATTGTCAGATGCAAGATGTATTGTCTAGTGGTGTAATGCTACAATGGGTCCAGGTAATGAAGGTGATTCTATGGTTCATAGAATTTTTTGGTTGATGGATGAAACTAACATTGCACCATATGAGGATCAGTGTACATTGACAGGATTGAGTGAGCTACACTCTTTTACAAGTTGTAATACAGGTTCATGGAGTATCCACACACAACATATGGTGTTCTTTTGTTCATCATGTATAGATGAAGATTGGGATGGGTGTGAGTCAAAGGAATGGGTTGATAAATGGTATACATTTATTTTGAGTCCACTTGCCTCCTATCATCCCCATGAATTACTACAACTAATATAAATGGAATCATCCATTGACTTTGATTGCTTAACTGATCTAGTACAACTAGGTAAAATTTTCCACACAAATAATCTCAAATTTAGTACTTTATCATAAATATTCAATAAACTAATGTCCTCATTATGTTTATATCATTACAAGCCATGTTTTTGTTGTTATTGCACCCGAAGACAATGAAGAAGGGACAACTTATTATTTGTGTCCTTGTGTTGAGGAAAAAAAGAAATTGGATCACTCGATTATTGATGGTGACGAATTAGAATACCCTATAGGAGCAGTGGTTGTAACTAGTACATGGCCTAGATGGTATTCTATGAAGAACTCTAGGTTTTGGTTGTTCAAGGAATGGGAGACACACAGAAAGATTCTTCATTATTCAAACCTCATCGTTGCATCAAATGTTCACTTGATCAGATATGGGGGAAGACCGCATAATAAAACTCTTTGGAAGGTTCATGAGTCAGACCATGAGGCAATACTTGAGACAATCAAGGGTAGGGTAGATCCAATTGGTTCATTGGACTAAATGGAGATACAAAATATTGTAGTGTCAAATTTATATAGCACTGTAAATTGGGTGGACTGTAAATTGCTCATGCATTACCCCATATGTATAATGGGAAGTTTGTAAGATTTAATGACAACCTTTCTCTTCTATTTTTTGAGGCAATACTAGAGGTTTTCTCTTCTCATCTCTTTCTTCATGTGCTCCTATTGAGCTATGTTTTAAAAATATTTCTCATTATTAATGAAAAAAATTTTATGATGTTATGCCAATGACTTGCAGGCACATAATACTTGGAAGGTCGTGGAAGAGCCTTAAGGAACCAACTCAATTCAAGGATGCACTATATCATTTCCTTTCCAACTTCTCCCTCTCTAAAATGGAAGGTTTACATTTTGGTTTATCCAAATAGTGTACCCTCCTAGGCCACCTAATGTACCTAGTGCCTCCACCACATCAAAACTCAAAACAAACTTCACACCCTAATCCTAACACCTTAGATCATCTCAACATGGTACATTTGTCATGTTACAACTTCCCATTCACTCGTATCCACTCATCCTTCACCATTCTTCTACTATACCCTTTCTAGGCCTGTCTAGTAGCCCTTCAAACCTTGAAATCAGAAATTCATTCACAATATCTCCAAACAACCTAGCAATGTTTTTACACTTTCAAATACCTGTTTCAAAGTTACTAAGTTGATATTATTCTCAGACTTTCAGAACCTGACTAGTGAACACTTCCTTCACCTCCTAACCCTTCAACAAGCCCATTTTAACATAAACCCAAGACAAAACCAACTTCTAAACAAACCTGCCATAAAAACAACATACAAAAAACCTAAAATCTTCCAACAAAACCTAACCTAGAGTAGTAGAAAACTTGGTAGTAGCCTTACTTCCTTCAGAAGCAGCATGCCTAGCCAGCTCTCTAGGAAGAAAAAACTTGATAGTAGTCTCAATTTCTCTAGAGGAAAGTGTCATGATCTTGTTATATTGTGACAGAGAAGTAGCCTCATGAGTAATCTTATAAAAAATATCAATCATGAAGCTCACCATGATATCCATGGCTACAATGGATATTCCCTTGGAGGGATGCACTTGTTTCAACACCTTGTATATAAACCTCTTATAACTTTCTACACTTCTCTTCTTCTTCTTCTTCTTACTCTCAGATTTCATGGCTTTGACTGATGAATCCTTTGTGGGCTTGAACATCACTTTCTTTGATTTTATTTGCTTTGGAGAAGCCTTTACTTCATTCTCTCCTTTCATACCATCTACTTGAATAGTTGTGCAAGCCCTAGAAGCTTTTGGAGCCATGGATTTTATGCTTGTATGGACAACTAACTAAATATTGTTTGCAAGTTAAGTTTCTTAGAATTCTCAAATGCACAGGTATGGGATTGGATTATATACAAGGCTTGATTTAAAGAATTGTTTGTGGGTAATTAAGAGCATACATACAAGGATTTTTCACCGGCTCCCAATATCTTCTGAAGAGATTTTGGGCTTGTGTGGAATTGAATGTTGTGTACCTTTTATGGATTTTGGTCCTATGTTGTTGCATTGGGAGGGATGCAATTTAATGCAAGAGAATTTTTGGGCAGATAGTTTTATTTGTGAGATATCAAATCAGTAATTTTTTGAGATTTGAAATGGCTAGGTGTATTTATGAGAAAGTTGGGTCGATGATTTTAGTTGATATGTATTGTAAATAGTGATATATTTAAAATTATTTCATTAATTAGTATTTGTGTTATTTATTTATTTGATGGAATTTTCATTCATTAAGTCATATGTTAAATTTTTTTAGGACATGAATTCTAGTTCATTGTTTTTTTTTTATGTTAGAGGACTATATTCAATAAGACTTGATTCTTAGTGGGCTCATTAACAATCATTTAATTTCACTAAACCAAGGTGTCATATCTCGGATCTCATTCAAGGTAGCATCGATCCATTAGGTTCTACGAGACCATGTTACTAGGGCCTACAATAGCTTGCCTCAGTTTTTAGAGATCCAATTTCATTTAAATTTGGTAACACATTCTCAGTCAATGTTAGAACTCAAAGTGTTCCTCAGTTCAAATGGCTAACATTGCGTATCTTTCCAACTGTCAGTCGTACAATCAAACTGTCTATTCCAATAGCTCTGAATGGTCAAGTAAACGCAAGTGGAAACCTCATTCACCACACATAGTCATTCGAACACTGCCGATGACTCCAAGCTAAAGTGTCCCTTAAGGTCCCTTTAGCATGAAATCAGAAATCTTTATGGGGTCATAGCTTAGAGCTTGTGTGAGGTAGCATCAATCTGTTAGGTGCTACATGACCATGTTGCCTAGGCCTACAATAACCTGTCTCAATTTTCAGAGATTCAATTTCATTTAAATTTAGCAACACATTCTCAGACGATGTCAAAACTCATAGTGTTCCTCAATTCAAATGGCCAACATTGTGTATCTTTCGAATTATCAATCGTAGCATCGAACCATCTATTCCAACACCTCTAAATGGCTAGGTAAATGCTAGTGGAAACCTCATTCACCACATAGTCATTTGAACACCACCGATGACTCCAAAGCTAAAGTGTCCCTCAAGGTCCCTTCAACATGAAATTGATGATCTTTACAAGGTCATATCTCAGAGCTTGTGCGAGGTATCATCAATCCATCAAGTCTTTTGATAACATGTTACCAGGGCCTACAATAACATATCTTGGTTTTCAAAGATTCAATTTCATTTAAATTTGGCAACACATTCTCGGTGGATGTTTGAACTCACAGTGTTCCTTAGTTCAAATGGCCAACATTGTGTATCTTTCCAATAGTCGGTCATAGCATCGAACAATCTACTCCAATAGCTTTGAATGGTTAGGTAAATGATAGGGGCAACCTTGTTCATGACACATATTCATTCGAATGCCGCCGATGACTCTGGGCCAAAGTGTCCCTCAAGGTCCATTCAACATGAAATCAGAGATCTTTATAGGGTCATATCTCAGAGCTCATGTGAGGTAGCATCAATCCATTAGATGCTACGAGACCATGTTGCTAGGGCCTACAATAGCCTATCTCAATTTTTAGAGATTCAAGTTCATTTAAATTTGGCAACATATTCTCGGTCAATGTCAGAACTCAAGCTGTTCCTCAATTCAAACAGCCAACATTGCATATTTTTCCAACTGTCGGTCATAGCATCAAACTATCTATTCCAAAAGCTGCAAATGGTTGGGTAAATGCATGCAATCAAGGTCCCTTCAGCATGAAATCTATGATCTTTATGAGGTCATATCTTGGAGCTTGTGTGAGGTAGCATTGATCCGTTAGGTGCTATGAGACTATGTTGTCAGGGCCTACAATAAACTATCTCAATTTTGAAGAATTCAATTTCATTTAAATTTGGAAACACATTCTTGGTCAATGTTAGAACTCATAGTGTTCCTCAGTTCAAATGACCAATGTTCTGTATCTTTCCAACCATCAGTCGTAGCATCAAACCGTCTATTCCAATAGCTCTGAATGGTCAGGTAAACGCTAGTGGAAACCTCATTTTCCACACACATTTGTTCAAATGCTATCGATGACTCTAGGCTGAAGTGTCCCTCAAGGTCCCTTCAACATGAAATTAGTGATCTTTACGGGGTCATATCTCAGAGCTCATACAAGGTAGCATTGATCCATTGGGTGCTATGGGACCATGTTGCTGGGGCCTCCAATAACCTATCTTATTTTTCAGAGATTCAAGTTCGTTTAAATTTGGAAACACATTTTTGGTAGATGTCAAAACTCAAAGTGTTCCTTAGTTCAAATGGCCAATGTTGCATATCTTTCTAATCATCAGTCGTAGCATCGAACTGTCTCTTCCAACAACTCTCAATGGACAAGAAAATGCTAGGGGCAACCTCATTCACTACATATAGTCATTCAAATGATGCTGACGACTTTGGGCCAAAGTGTCCCTTAAGGTCCCTTTAGCATGAAATCAGTGATCTTTATGGAGTCATATCACGGAGCTCATGCAAGGTAGCATCGATCCATTAGGTGCCATGTGACCATGTTGCATAGGCCTACAATAGCCTATCTCAGTTTTTAGAGATTCAAGTTCGTTTAAATTTTGTAATACATTCTCGGTCGATGTTAGAACTCACAGTGTTCCTCAGTTTAAACAACCAACATTGTGTATCTTTCCAACCATTAGTCGTAGCATCAAACCGTCTATTCCAATAGCTCTTAATGGTCAGGTAAATGCTAGGGGAAATCTCATTTGGCACACATAGTCATTCGATCCCCACCAACGACTCTGGGCTGAAGTGTCCCTCAACGACCCTTCAGCATGAAATCAACAATCTTTATGGGGTCATATCTTGGAGCTCGTGCAAGGTAGTATCAATCCATCAAGTGCTATAGGACCATATTACGAAGCCCTATAATAACCCATATCAATTTTTAGAGATTCAAGTTTTTTAAAGTTTGGCAACACATTCTTGGTCAATGTCAAAACTCATAGTGTTCCTTAGTTTAAATGACCAACATTGCGTATCCTTCCAACCGTCGGTCATAGCATCAAACCATCTTTTCCAACAGCTCTGAATGGTTTAGTAAACACTAGGGACAACCTCATTCGGTACATAGTTTTTTGAATGCCGCTGATGACTCCGAGCTGAAGTGTCTGTCAAGGTCCCTTCAGCATGAAATCAATGATCTTTGTGGGATCATATCTCGGAGCTTGTGTGAGGTAGCATTGATCCATTAGGTGTTACAGGACCATGTTCCTGAGGCCTACAATACCATTTCTTGGCTTTCAAAGATTCAAGTTCTTTTAAATTTGGCAACACATTCTCGGTCGTTGTAAGAATTCACAGTTTTCCTCAGTTCAAATAGATAGTGTTGCTTATCTTTCAAACCGTTGGTCATAGCATTGAACCATCTATTCCAAAAGCTCTGAATGGTTAGGTAAACACTAGGGGAAACCTCATTTGACACACATAGTTGATCAAATGTCACCAACAACTCTGGGCTGAAGTTTCCCTCAAGGTCCCTTTAGCATGAAATCAACAATCTTTACAGGATCATATCTCAGAGCCCGTACAAGGTAGCATTGATCCATCAAGTGGTACAAGACTATGTTTTCAAGGCCTACAATAGCCTAACTTTGTTTTTAGAGATTCAACCTCATTTAAATTTGGCAACATTTTCTCGGTCGATGTCATAACTCACAGTGTTCCTCAGTTCAAATGGCCAACATTGTGTATCTTCCAAACCCTCAGTCGTAGCATCAAACCATCTATTCCAATAGCTTTGAATGGCTAAATAAATTCTATTGGCAACCTTTTTTGGCACACACAATCCTTCAAACACCACCAACCACTCTGGGGTGAGTAGTAGGATGAGTGCAAATATGTATTTAGATGCAAAAGGGCTTGTGGTCCACTTTGAAATTTGATCATGTATTTGGATCATGGAATGTTATTTGGATCATTTATTGATCATATTGTAACCCAATCTTAAATGTAAGCCTTAATGGCACTAAGAAGCCTAAAAGGTACCTAGGGGTCACTACGAATGGTTATATATTGATCCTAGGTTAGGGGTTGATGGAAATAACCTATAAGGGTCTATGAATATGTACTAGGGCCATTAGAGCCTTTACATAGTGTTAAAAGTACTAAATGTGAACAATCTTGTAAATTGCCTATATTGGCAATATAAGCCAAATAGGGCTTATTTGGACTTAGTAGGGGCTAGTAGGAAGTATAAGTTAGTTTGGTTTGTAAAGGTTGTCTCTAAAACTTTTATAAGTAGTTAGAGTGGGAAAAAGGTGTTGGGTTGTTGAGTTGACAACTTTTATTGTTAACTTGATAACTAATTCTAGTGTTTGTCATTAAAAATCAGTCAGTTAGGGGACAGTTAGAACCTAGTTTGTAAAAGGATAAGGTTGCACATCCACATCCACCATAGTAATCTTATTAATAAAAGAACTCTTGCCAACATTAGGGTACCTATAGATAAAAATAGGCCTAGTATTGGGGTCGATAGATGACAACCTTGCCATATGCTACCTCACCTATTTGAGGTCATGTCTTGATATTATGACTATCCCGTGGAATAGGGAACACACCAATGAATATAAATGTTTGATTCCACGTGATCTTGGATAGTTTGTGATGTACAAAAATAATGCCTTATATTATATTTATACATTTATGCATTCATTTCATTACTTTTGTTATTATTATAGTCAAGGAATTGATTTTCATTGAGGGCAGTGACTAGCATTTGTAGCACAGTCAGCAAGTTAAACATACATGGATAAAAATACAAGCATAACTATAAGGCATGGGAAATTTACAAATCATAAGACATCCACATTAATATAAATTAGTATGCATCAATACACCAAACACATGATTTTCATACCTAAAACATTAAAAAAAAATATTTGTAGGGCATGAAGCCAAATATATATGTCCAATAATGTCATACATTGAATATATTCAATATAGTTAAACTAGCTTCCTCAAAGCCAAATGGATGTACAACGTATCACTTATACAATATACAAAAAATATGTTCACTAATGTCATATAGGCATACAATCCATATCCCTAATCTAGTCCTTTCCTGCCAGAGGTAGAAAACAAATCCTAAGCTGTCTTTGATCATCGCATTGATGGAAATGTAGTGGATGCTGTAGTCTTCCAAGTACGCTCACTTGTCCTCTTGTCTAGACTCTTATGTAGCTCGAGCTGATAAAAAAAATTTAATCATCAATAACTAATATACATCAAATTTGAATTATACAATGACATCAAATTGAATATTCACTTACCGCTAGCAAATGGTCACTGTGTTCATCCACCGAAGGTGCATGCTAGTGATTTGGAGTAATAAGTCCCTATAGTAATGATCAAAATAATAATTAAAATACATACATGAATATCATTATAAAATTCAATACAAACTATTAAAATAGAAATTAAAATTAAGTGATATTTTTCATACCTCAGTCAGTGCTTCAGAACTAGCTACTATTGTAGCTACTCAATGATCCAAAGTATAAAAAATAGAAGAAGGAGTCTCTGATGTCAATAACTGAAAATGAAACAAAAAAGTATTATGCAGTTATCAAGATTACATATATTTTTTACAACCCTACTAATGAGTAAATGATACCTCCGTGAAGGTTCCAGCGTGTCCTTCAGTATGCGGTGTCGATGTCGAAGCTCCAACATTCAACTAGTGCACATGTACATAGAAAATTATAAGATAACCATTCATATAAGAATGCACTACTGACATGTTAATTATAATGCATTATTACATATATACCTGTGGACTCAATGGTGATGTCACAAAGCCAAGTGAAAGAATGTGATCATCATGCCTCTTGATTTTGATCATAATTTGTCTAGTAATTTAGTTACTCATTCATTTATTAATTAAATATAATCAAGTAAATCAAATTAACATGCAAATAAAGATACCTAAAGGAAAGTGGCACGATGCCCTTTGCTGTCTGTTGTGAACATCGATGGTCCACCAGTGAATGTCTAATGCACATGCACAATAAGTTATGATACAATTATTCATATAATTACATAATAATCAAATATATTAATTAAAATGTTTTATTCGATACATACTTGTGGAATTGACGATGATGTGTAGAAGGGGACATGAGGATCATTACCACTGCCACTGCTACCCCCACTGACACTCTTGTCTTGAATTTTCATCATAATCAATAGATACTAAATTAATGAGTTATTCTTTTATAAATGAAATATGATCAAAGTAATTTAATGAACTTGGAAATATTTACTTGTGTGTCAATGCCAAATGTCATATTTAGAAAACTATCAGTCATCATTCCAAGATCCTCTTCTTCTCTCTCAGCAATACAAAATGTGTAGAAGCATCCACATGACCGAAAAATATGCCCCCTCAAAGATTGACCATGGTCACCCTCAACTAAAGGAGTGGCACACTGAATGAGAGTCTGTGTCAGAGCACTAATCATGCCTAGTGTATCCGCCTCTACATATTCCTTCATAATAGAAGGAATAGTAACATGATCCACTTGTAGCTTGCCAATAGGAACCCTATGTGTGTTAGGGTCACAATGTGCCCCCGCTCTATCAAATGATGACCCCCCTCCTCTACCTTGAGAATCTAGATAGTTATAGGGAGGTGAATCAAAGACCATCCACCATCTCTTTTATCTCACCATAAATTAATTTTCTCACTAACCAAGCTTACATGGGTCAATATTGCTTCCAATGATTTCATAAGTCTTTCCCTTCCAGGATTTGTACCACTAGAATCTTTTAACCTCGTAATTAAAGATTCTAATTCTTTTTTCCCTCTTTCAATTTGGTTCATCAAATTTTCTTGTGTTCTAGGGGGATGTTTCTCGATTTGTGGAGGCAATTGAGGTTCATTTTCTTCATTTGTTTCTTCATTCATTTCTTCATGAGGAGATAGAGGGTTTGGTGGAGGTTTTGGTTGAGGGAGATTATTTCTTCCTGGAAATTAAAAAACTAGATTTTAAAATCTTCATTAGACACAAATTTTAACAAAACAAATTGATACAAAACTAAAATTTTAAAAAAAATAAGAGGCATGGGCTGTAAAAACAATTACCTCTTCTTCTAGATCAAACTTGACAACATCATGGATCCATTTGATGGATGAATGAATGAAAACTATGGATTCACCAAGCCCAAAAAAGACTGTGTACACGCTTGGAAAGGCTCCTTTTGCTGCAAACACAGGTTTGAGGAAATCTAAATGAGATTTCCAACTTGTAGAAAACACTAAATATGGTTTTTTCAAAGCACGTACATGCTATAGGCCGCACGTGCTTTGAAAAACACTTTTTAGTATTTTCCAAAGTGCATGCACCCTATAGGGCACACACGATATGCTTTAGATTGCCCAAGCCTAAGGCTTGGGCAACCCAATCCATAGGGCATGCACCCTATAGGGCACAGACCCTTTAGTGCATACACACTATGCTTGATGGGGGACCAAAAAGAAAAGTGGAACCTTTTTGGTCCCCCATCTTTGTGCATATACCCATAGAAAATACATCAGGGTATGCAATCTAAAGGTTTTTGATTTCTTGCTACCAAAACACATTAAGTGGATCAACTGTCTCAAGATGGACACATAATGCATATGTGAGCTTCTTCATCTTTTCTAAATCTGTGCAAGGACCTTGATCATAAGTCATAATTGTAGCATCTATATGCTTGATGTTTTGATTTAGTACATCTAGTGTGGGTGGTAGTGCATTTCTTAGTTGTTCTTGTCTAGCCCTTATTTTTTCAATCTCTTTTTCTGCCTTCTTTATTTTGTCTATCTATCCTTGATAAACATTATTGCACAAGTTAATATCTTGGGAGGGATCTTCAACTGATTTTCTTACTATTTCCATCAGAGATTTTTCTTCCTAAATCTTTTTAGAGTAGTTTGCAGTGATTTTATCCTTATTCATGCAGTCAACAATTATCTTTCTTCCTTTTGCTACTAACTCTTTTAGAATTTCTTGACCAATCTTAAGAGAATTTAGATCAAGCCATAAATTTCCTATCAGATCATTTAGTCTTTTCTTGTTGTATTTCTCTTTTGCAAATTTTTTTGTTGAGTCTTCTAGGCTTGAAAAGTTTACTTTGAACTTGACAAGATACTGCTAACATCATCCATTGAGTGAACACTTTGTATCATATAAAATATGGATGGGGTCCTAGAACAATGGTTTTCACATGAAAGAGACCCTAGAACTAATATTTTACATTTAAATATGAATTATAAGGGGATGGAATGTAAATTTGGAAATGCTAATGTTGAAATGAAGAAATAAAGGTACTTACCTCTGAAAAAGAATCAACTAAAAACCCTGTCAGACGGACACGAAAACTATTGATTTTTGCAATCTTGAACCGAAACTGCAAGATCTACAAAACTCAAAAATCTTTTTCTTTTCTGAGCAAGGTCATCATTGACCTAGGTAGACAAAGTTAACCTTGACCCAAATTTGACCTTGACCTACACTGCTCCAATGGAAATTCTATTAGTGGATCCTGAAAGTTTGACGAAAAGGGTATCTAGATCTACATTGATATTTATTGTCCCGCACTTGTACCTACAAGAAAAATGGTTTTTTTTGTTGGGGGTGGGCGATTTTTCCTTAGTCAAACTCCAATTTAGGAATTAACCTTGAAATTCAATTGAAATTGCAGAGATAAACAAAGTAAATGGAACAATTCACCTTGATTATGTTGAAACCCTTGTGGAGAATTCAAATCCTTGAATCCACAAGTATGGATGCTCTAAATGAATTTAGGATGTCCAAAATAAATTTTCTTTGGATCTTGAACACCAATGTTGAATGGATCTTGAAATAGGAAGAGGCTTGGATGAATGTGGATGGAGAAATCTTCAACAAGAGGACTCCATAGAGATTGAATCCTTCAATAGCTAACAATGGATCTCCTTAATGATTTGGATCTTGAATGCTTGAATTCTTGAAGATGAATGAATGCTTGAATGATTTCCTTCTCCTTATTTCTTTCTTCTTGATTGCTTGATTTCTCTTTCTTGAGTTCTTGAGAGATTATGAGGATGAGAGATGGAGAAAATGAGAGAGGAAGGCTCCCTTTTATAGTGATCTAGGGCACAAACTTCTAGAGAGGCCACATAGAAAACAACAATTAAGGGCCCATGGCACAAAAATATATAGAGGTGCACATGGAGAGGAAATTAAATTAAAGTCTTGACACAAAACTCTAGAAGAGGACCATCCTTAATATAGAAATAAAAATAATTATTTAAGAGCCTTGTCATAGAATTCAAGGTAAGGAAAACCCTAAAGTTAATTTGAGCATTAGGCACAAAACTTGAGAAAGGATAATCTCATATAATAAACTAGGAATCCTACATAAATCTTGAGAAACGTCTACCTCAAATATTAATTTGAGAATTCAACACTTAACTCGAGGAATCATTGCCTCAAAGAGGGAGAAGATAAAATTTTGATGAAACCTTGAAATTGGAACCTAACCCCGAGGATCCTAGACCCTAAGGTCAAGGTTGAGGTTGAATTTAACCTAGGTTAGAGTTGAGGTTGACCTTGACCTAAGAGGTTGACCTTGACTCTGAGGTCAAGAATCTCAGGTTTGCAATTCAGGATGCCAGAATTATGTCAGGAAGAAGTGGAAAATGGAGCAAAATAGGGGAAAAATCTAGATCCAAGTCAAAGACCCATTCAAGGTGTTTGACATAACCCCAAACCACCTACTCAGAGGGCTAAACATTCTTAACCTATAATTGCTTCCATTTTAATATGATACACACTTATCAATTTCTTATCCTCAGGCAGTAAATTATTCAGTATGCTAACTAATTCCATAAATAGAGGATTCCATATTACTTATTTTTGTTTTGCTTTCTCCATAGCTAATATACTTGTTTTTCTTTGGCTTTCTCCATAGATTCTTTAGTACTCACAAAGGATTCTTCAAACTTATCTAGATCTTTATCTATCGCTGCCATGGATATTTCAATATTATCAATCATAATTGTTTCATCCTTAGCTTTAGTCTTGGGCACATAATCCTATGGACCTATCATAGGTTCATTAGGGATCTTTGATTCTTTTTCTTGCTCAGAGGGAACTTGGGTTGTAGGTGTAGTAGGAGGGTACATGTGTCTATCTAGAAACACTTGCTCAAATGCTTTCTCTGTCTCCTTTGCAATCAAATCATAATCTTTGTTCATTATGTATAAAGTTCTGATTTTAGTTCTTAGATGAGGTTTTACCAGATCTAACAAAAATATTTTCTCTTCTAATGAACAAAGAGGGAGGTTGTCATCCAATGTCTTTTCTCTTATTCTCAAATCCTCCTCTATGGCTTATCTTTTCAATGAATCTAATATGTTCAATACATGATCAGGAATGATAGTCTTAAGTTCCAAAATAACTTTTTGAACTTAATCATATGCTTGATAATCATAGAATGAATTTTTTATTTATTAATCTCATGATACATGTCATAGAATTTTTTTATTTGATCTATCCTTCCTTCATTAGCAACTCTAGATTTCAAGACTTCCAAATTCGGTCTGAATCCTGCCTCAGGAGCTGCTTGTGTGTTCTTTCCTTTACTTTTGGTTGTCCTTAAGGATGGATGGGTTGTGTCAGTTTGTTTCTTCCTTCTAGACACCTTGCTAGGCTCAGGAGGTGGATTGGACTCTAGATCAACTGTGGTTATGGACATGAAGGTGTTAACATTAGTCTTACTCTTCTTCTCCTTTGGATCATCATATTTTTCTATTTTCAATTTAGATGAGGGTGGGCTCTCAAGTTGCATAGAAATCTTGGTTTTCCTTTCTTTATCTAAGTCTTCTTGGGTGACACCATGAATTTTTAGAATATCTAAGGTAATCCTTGATGATTTTCTCTTTGTTGTTGCACTGTATGAGATAGAATCAACTTATCTTGTCTTTTCTTCATAAGAGCCCCATCTAGGTTCATTAGGATCTTTAGGTGCATATAGGAGGACTTGTGCCTAACCTTCAAAAATTTTCTCATCAACTTCATAACCAAGTGGATAAATCCACTTTGTCCTAGGTTCAACTACTTCCATGCATTTAGAATCTATTTCCACCATGAAGTATATACTGCCCTTATATTTCTCCACTATCTTCTCAGGTATCTTGTACCTTGTTTGCATCTTGATTTTGAATGTCTTGATTTCTAGTTCCATATAATCCTTTAATATTCTCTCTGATGTTGCCTTAAATGAAAATTGATGCAAGGTAGGTATGCTTTTGTCAAGATAGAGATGAGCAACTTGACCAACTATATGAAAGTACATGTATATCATGAATGAACCAAATCTGAATATTTTGCTCTTATAATGTTTTATGGCTCTTATGCTATCTAACAACTATGCGTATAGGATCTCATATAGGTTAAACTCTCCATTTTATTTCACTATCCTTATAGATTCTAGAATTGTAGCTATGGATATGTTGTTCACTCTGTTTGCATGCTAGAACTTGTATCCTAGGATCATAGCTATGCATTTAATGTCTTTCTCCTCTATGGGCTCAATAGTCATGCTTCTCTTATCACTCCTGGACTTACATGCCTACTCAACCCATTTTCTTACATCTTTACCTGTTGAAAGAATGGCACTGGTCTTAGAAAGTCTGATCATCTCATGAATGAGATCTTTTGTTATATAGACAGGGACTTCTCCAATCCAAAACAAATTATCATGAATTCTTCTTAGTAAGATCTTAATCCATTTTGACTCATAGAATTCAAATGTAGTCTCATAATCTATGATATGGTCATTTGTGAGGTTTTTGAATTAATCCTTGAATGTAAAGTCTGGATTAACCATTGATTATATATGTGACCTTATCCTCTCTACTCCCACAGACTCTTTCTTGTAGTAGATGTAGGCACAAATATATTCAATATGCATAACTCCCATTAGAGTTCTGGAAAATGCTCCTTCTAAATCTTCTAACAATGACTTGAATGCATGATTTTTAAATACATTTCTCTTCCTTTCTATGACATCAAAGACTACTAGAGTTTCCATTACTTACTTTCTTAAATGCTAAAATAGGGTTACAAGGGATTTCTTAAATGACATGTCTAAGCTAGGTTTATGCAATAATTTAACTCTTCTTCACTGATGAAATGAATTCAATCCTTTAATACTTGCTACTTTGATCTCATGTTCTCTCCAAGGACTTGATCTCAAATGTAAAAGTGAAGATAATAGATCTCCGGTGACTAATAAATCAATTTTTTGCAATTAATGCTTACCGCTATAATATGGGTTGCAACAATGAATTCCAATCTTAGTTCTTATTATCAATCAGTCTGTGTGATCTTTCATACTACATCAACTAGAAACCAAACAACTAAAACCAAAGGTACATACTTAGAGGGTGAGTATACCAACCGCACAGGGGTCTAGAGCTTATCTATCTCCCCCTATGACCAAGAGGGTCATTTATCCATAAGTAGAAGGTGCATCCATTGTGGATGCATCCACTTCTTTTTCACTAAAATTATCTTTCTTTATTTTCATCCAAATATTTTTCATATCTTCTATAGCATTCACAAAATTGAATTCTCCATATTCATCCAATATCGATCCTTGTGACTTATTAGGTCTTTCTTATCTTTGCGCTTGTGATCTGCAAAAATTTGAGATGTGTCCAACCTTGTTACAAGAGTAACAAATAACTATAGGCCTTGAATTCATAGGTGCATTGATGTGAGTTACCATGTTGCATTGTCTATTTGTGTGACCATTGTAATTGCATATTTGACATGTGATGTTCAGAGAAATTCTAGAACTTTGTTGTGGTTGATTTCTCTAATTGTACTATGTCTGACTTCTTTAATTTGATCTACACTGACTAGCTTTATGACAAAACTTATTGCATGACTAACAATAACCATTGCAAGGTCTTACTTCTTTAGAATCTCTTGCTAGATGTCCATGCTTGTGATAGGCATAACAAGTTCTATTTACTAGCTTGCGTTCATCTTTAGATGGTTCTACTTTAGCTTTAGTATAATTTTTAGTTATCTTAGCTTTTGTAGATTCTTCTAGTGCTTTAATTCTTTCTTGCACTGCATTGATTTGAATTTGTGCTTCATTGACTCCAATACCACTGAAATCTCCTTTTATTCTTTGTGCATAAATTTGTGAGTCTAATAGATCAACACTTGTGTGCAATTTATCAATATGATTCTTTTCTTCTGTCAACTCAGATTCCATCTTTTTCTTGATGTTTTTTAACTCCAAGATTTTCATGTTTGCTTGCATAAGTTCATCATCCAACTGTTTGGTTTCTTTGATCTGATCTTCATAGGCTATCTTATTATTAGTTAACTGTTCATTCAAATCTTCAATCTGATCCTTCAAAGATGTGTTTTCTTCATTCAGCTTTTTGACCTTTTTTCCTAAATCATTTCTGGAACAATCTTTCAAATATTTTCTTGGTTTCTTGATGAATAGTTGAGAGCCACTGACCTTAATTTTCAGTTCTTCAATTTCTTTTCCAGATCAATCAAGATCTTCAAGAGCTACTTCAAGATTTTTCTTTAGATGTTTCACTTCTACTGTATCCATGATCTCCTCAAGTGGCTAAACTTATCTTAGAGGACCAAATCTCTGATACCAATTGCTAAGAATGGGAACACAGAGAGGAGGGGGGGTGAATCAGTGTTCTACAATTAATATTTTTTTGCTTCTTGAAACTTAGCCCAATTACTTAAATATTGAAATCAATAGTAAAGAAATTAAATAATCAACCATAACACATAACACAAGATATATTTACGGGGAAACCTTGGCCATAGGAAAACCCTAGTGGGAATTAGTACCCACAAATAATTGTACTAGTCTTATAAACTTGTTAGAGTTCCTTTTCCCTATTAGGAGAAGTCTTTACAATGCTGAGTATAATGACTCTAATAGGAGTCTTGAAGAACAAAACATTATTAGGGGTGGATGGCTCACTGTCATAGCTCACTACTCAATGAAGATGGCTACAACCTCCTCAGATACACACTATATCTGGAAGGGTGAACTGCTACTTTGACACTGTTGTTTGATCAATTCCTTTTGTGCATTGTTTCTCTAACTTATTTTAGAGCTTTATATCATACTAACTGAACTCGCATACTTCTTCTCTTCTATATATGGCTCTATATTCTCTTTTCATCTCTCTAATTAAAAAGTGCATGTCATATATATACATGCTGGATGGGTGCAACCAAAACTAAATATTGTGTCATCCTAAAACCTAACACATACAACGCTTCCAAATTTATTGGCTCAAGAATGTTTACATAAAATTATAATAACATGTTTACATCACTATTAAAATAGGTGCATAGACTTTGCATAACAAAATGATATACGCTAAACAAAAAAATTCACATCGGCTATATGCTCTATTATGCTCTATTGCTTAATTTCCAGTGTCACTTATATTTGTTGTAACTTATTGATACTATCAAATCTAACCATGCATTCTTAGACTTAGCATACCAACATACTCAAAATCTTATATCCAAGGGTGCATACCAAAACTCGATCATACACATGTGTGTTGATGCTCTAATCATTAGGTGCTTCACTGTCTGCTCTTTGTTCTATACTTACTCGAATTATGATCTTCCAAGTTGGTATGCTAACTAACAAAACTTTAGATGACTTTGTTGCCATAATGACAACAAAAAATTTAGTCATATATCCTTAGTAAAGTCAACTTTCCAATAGAAGAGACCAAAGGGGACATAAAGGAAGCTACCAAGGTAGAGGGATTGAACAAAGAAATCAGGGAGAGTCCAAACTTGCAGAGCATGGTGGTGATTCTTATTCTAGAGAGAACTTTGGCAGAAGTAGAGGAAACCAAGGAGGCTCCAATAGGGGTAGAAGTGCAGATAGTAGTAATTCATATTTTCCTAGCATGAAATTCTATAACTATGGGCAGATGGAACACCTAGCCTATAGGTTCCTAGATAAGGCATCATCTTCAAATGAAAAGAGAGTGGCCTACACTCAAGAGGACACTTCAAGTGTCAAGTCACCCGAAGTCAGCCATATTAAATAAAAAATGGGAGATAACCTAGTGTTTAGGAGGGTTCTCATTAGCAAGCCAACAAAGGAAGAGCCAAGGAAAAGAAGAGCACTCTTTAGAGTGAAGTCTATAGTCATGGGGAAAGTTTGCAAAGTGATTTCTGACTCTGGTTCCATAGATAACATTATTGTAGAAGAGGCATTCAAGAATATCAATCTTGCCAAGGTACCTCACACAAATCCTTACAAGGTAACATGGTTGAATAAGGGACATAGTTTCCTATTAAATGAGCAAGCATGGATTGAATTTTCTATTGATAGGTATAAAGACAAGTTTTTTGTGATGTGCTACTCATGTATGCATGCCACCTATTGTTAGGAAGGCCATGGAAATTTGATAGAGAAGCCATATATAGTGGGAAAGACAACACTATCACCTTTAAGAAGGATGGGAGAACCTTCAAGTTACAATCCTTTCTGGAAGAAGAAGGGGAGTAGTCCAAGACTCCTAGTGTGTTGTTGATTAGTGGAAAGGAGTTGTTACATGCACTCCAAGAAAGGGACAATGAAGGATATGTGATAGTAGTGAAGCCTAAGGAAGAGGAGAAGTCTACTCAAGAACCACTACCAACAGAGATTCAAAACTTACTTGGTAAGTACAAGGATATTGTAAGTGATAGGACACCAGCAACCCTTCCACCTAAGAGGTCAATTAGTCATCAAATCGAATTCATACCATAGGCCTCATTACCAAATAAGGTAGTATACAAGCTCACACCAGATTATAATCAAGAGGTGGCAAGACAAGCACAATAATTGCTTGATCAAGGGCTCATAAAGAAGAGCATTAGTCCATGTGCAGTACCAATGGTCCTAGCATCCAAGAAAGGGGGAAAATGGAGGCTTTTCACTGATTCAAGGTCCATTAACTGAATAACAATAAGGTATAGGTTTTCCATACCTAGGATTGAGGACTTGATGGATTGTTTAGGAGTGGCCTAATACTTCACCAAGTTGGATCTTAAGAGTGGTTACCACCAAATTATAATAAAGGATGGAGGTGAGTGGAAGATGACCTTTAAGACTAGTGAAAGACTATATGAGTGGATTGTAATGCCATTTGGACTTACTAATGCCCCTAGCACATTTATGAGGTTGATGAATGAAGTGCTAAAATATTTTACAAGAAGGTTTGTGGTGGTATATCTTTATGATGTACTCATCTACAAAAATAGAAAAGAGGAGAACCTAACACATGTGGAGATTGTACTTAAGAGACTCCATGAGGAACAATTGGCAATCAACTTAGAGAAAAGTGAATTCCTCAAGCAAGAGCTAGTTTATTTGGGCTTTGTGGTATCCAAAGGTTAGCTAAAAATAGACCCAAGAAAGGTTGAAGCTATTCTAGATTGGCCTACACCAACCAAAGGGATAGAAGTAAGAAGCTTTCATGGTCTTGCTCAATTTTATTGGAAGTTTATAAGGAACTTTAGCAGCATATGTCCACCAGTCCTGGACACCATCAAGGGTGGAGTGAAGACCAAGTTTAAATGGACATTAGAAGCCAACAAGGCATTTGAGAAGTTGATGCAACAAGTGGAAACACAACCCATTCTCCTACTACCTATTTTTGACAAACTTTTCACCTTGGAGTGTGATGCAAGTGGCATAGTAGTTGGAGGAGTGTTGAGTCAAGAAGATAGGCCCATAGCCTTCTTTAGTGAGAAGCTAAATGAGGATAAGAAGAAGTATCCAGCCTATGACTTAGAGCTATATGCTTTAGCTTAGTCACTTAGGAAGTGGAGGCATTACCTCCTTCCTATGGAGTTTGTAGTGTTCACAGACAATCAAGCCTTGATTTACATCAACACCCAAGAGAAGATAAATAATAAACATCTTAAATGGATGGAGTATCAGCATGCCTTCACCTTCAACATCAAGCACAAGAAGGGAAATTTGAATAAGGTAGAAGATGCATTGAGTAGGAGGCTGCTAACAATCAAAGAGGTTCAATTCCAAAGCATAGGGATAGATAGCTTCAAGGACCTCTACAAAGATGATGAAGATTTCTCAAAGTCTTACAAGGTATGCTCTGATTTTAAGAACCATTTCCATAATCATTTTGTTGACTATACCTTGAAAAGTGGGTTGTTATTCAAGGGGAATCAATAGTGTGTTCCTAAAGACTCAATGAGAGAGAATCTCATTCAAGAAAAGTATAATGGTAGTCTTAGTGGCCATTTTGGAATTAATAAAACAATACATTTGATAAAAAGGTTCTACTATTGGCCTAAGTTACCTAGGGATTTCAGGAGGTATGTGGAGCAATGTGAGATATGTATGGAAGCTAAAGGAGGATCCAAAAATGTAGGACTTTATCAGCTCCTACCCATTCCAAATAGGCCATGGGAATGCATTAGCATGGACTTCATAGTGGGGCTTACCAAGAAAAGGATAAGTTCAGATAGTATCTATGTGGTGGTGGACTGGTTTAGTAAGATGAATCACTTCATTCCCTACAAGACAATACATGATGTCAGTCACCTTGCTCAACTCTTCTTCAAGGAAGTGGTCATAATTCATGGACTTCCCCTTAGAATATTCTCTGATAGAGATGCAAAGTTTATGGGTTATTTTTGGAAGGCCCTATGGAATAGGTTGGCAACTAACATATCATTTGGCTCAGTTTATCATCCTCAAATGGATAGCCAAACTGAAGTAATCAATAGGGTACTAGGTAACTTGCTATGGTTCCTAACTAAGGAGTATAGACATGCTTGGGATTTAGTCCTCCCTCAAGAATAATATGCCTATAAAGATAGTGTGAATAGAACCATGGGAAAGAGTCCTTTTAAGGTGGTTTATGGAATACATCCAAGAGGTGTAAATGAGCTCAGGGACCTAGGAGGTTCAAATCATAGGAGTGGATATGCTAAGGAATTCTCCCAAACCATGAAGGAGTTCCAGAAAAAGTCAAGAGAACCTTGATAGAGGAAACTAAAAATTTGAAGGCAAAGGTAGATGAGAGAAGAAAGGATGTTCAATTTTTAGTGGTGGACTATGTAATGGTACACCTGAATAAGGCTAGGATGAAAAAGGGAGTACCTACTAAGATGGAAATGAAGAGAATTAGCCCATGCAGAATTCTGGCTAAGTATGAAGCCAATGCTTATAAGGTGGATCTACCACAAGAATTAGTTATCTCTCTAGTCTTCAATGTGGTAGACTTGGCCAAATATAAAGGACCTTTTGATTGAGATAACTCATAATATGCAAGAGGTACTATCAAATATTAATTCAATGGCCATACCTCCAAAGCCTAAGCCTCAAACTAAGAAGTTAGTTGAATCTAGGTTGACGAAACAAACCAGGCACATAGTCTACATCAAGCACCTCATCAAATGGAAGGGACACCCTGAATCTAAAGAAACATGGGTGGAAGAAGGTTACTTTAAAAAGTTTGGCATCAATCCTTCCATCTTATCCTTTATGGTACCTTAAAGTATTTTGTGTAGAGGGAGAGTATGGTGTAGGAGCACCCTTTTTTTTACTTATTCTTTAAGCCATCTTTGGCATTTTTTGATTCCCTAAGGTCATGTTGACCAAGTTGTGGAATATACTAGGGATTTGGAGTCTATCTAGGTCATAGGTTCTCATTGTGAGACTATAGTATGATGGTCTCTTGCTTAGTAATGAAGGTATATGATGCCAAGATGATTTCATAAGGTTTAGAGTGTGTCTAGAATCCATTTTGGAGCTAGATGGGGTCTATAATTCCATAGGACCTCCTAAGCTCTCTAGGAAGCAAGATTTGAAAAAGTTGCTAAAATGTTGTAAAAGTTGCTTACCAACTTTTGCAACTTTTGAAAAGTTGCTCGATGCAAAGTTATCCTAAAGACCTAATCGACTTGTGAGGACTCTAAAAATACCCTCAACATATCTTAGGGCTATTTAAGTGAGCTTTGGACCAAATTCCAAGGTTGGTAATTCTACTGTACGAAAAATAATTTATGGAAGTGTGCACAGTGCTTAGATTTGTAAGAAATTTAGTAAATAGTGAATTCAAGAGAGTTTCCATGAGTTAGATTTTGATCGATGGTAGATATTAGATGTTAGTGTGTGTGTTTAATTTTGAGTTCTATAATTATTTTAGTCTTCCTTGTTCATTTCTTTGTTATAGTTTAAATATTTGTATTAGCACTGGTTCACACTAGGAGAGTTGTAGATATGGGGATCTAAATCACTATGCCACTGTTCATTCTATATGGCCTTTTGGGGATAGTGAGTAGACTCCATGAATATACCATATTGAGAAGAGGTTCCCTAGAAATCATGCTAAATAATTTTTTATTCAAGCCCTACGCGAGCCATGGTGAGCCCGGCTAGGAAGGACTGAGCCAAGAAGAAAGATATATTGTAGGGATGAATAGGGGAATGTGAATTAGTTGTTGGAGACCATAGAAAATTTCATTTACAAGATCTTTATACAAGGATAAGGTGTGATCAATCCATTTGATCACCCAAATATAATGAACACTTCATGTAATCTGTAAAATCCTTAAACACTACCTAAATCACCTATTTTTGTTTAGGGGATTATACGGCTTGGAGAAACCTTAAAACCTCAAAAATCCTTGAGAGGTTTGGAAATGTTTCACAAGAATCCATAATTTTTTTGTAGGGTCATTTGGAAGAAAATAGATGAAAGACCCTATTTTCTCGGAGAAGGAGGCCTCATTGGGGCTCTCCCTTGTAGCCCTAAATAAAGAAGGAAGTGTGAGATCGGTAAGTGAGATTGATGAAGTGAGATTTGAAAAACATCAAATGGAACCACATAAGACATTTTTCAACACCTCCTCATCTATGCAAGTTCCTATGTTCATTTGGAGGTGGTGAACCCTTATCCTAGTTTTAAGGGTCAATGTATCCATAGAAGGAGTAAGCACTGAGAATCATGTTTTGTCTTGGTAAGAGTGAATTGGTAGTTTGGTTGGGGTTTAAGACCATAGATTGAACCTTTTAAGGATTCCTTAAGGTGATTTGTGTCATTTGAGGCACTAAGGGGTCACTAGGTGGACCTAGGAAATAATAGTGATTAGCTCTCCCAACCTCCCTGTCATTCTTGAATATTACCATAATTCTTCACATGACCTATCTTGAATATTCAAAGGTTCTAT
>BSBK01015069.1:0-51333 GCA_027943335.1 Chamaecyparis obtusa | reverse complement strand
CAACCTTTGATGATAGTATAGTTTTCTAACAGAGCATTAAGGCTTTTGTGAAAGACCACTTTAGCATTGGTTTCTTTCTCCCTAAAAATTTGGTTGTTTTGCACCTTCCACACCCCCCAACAGAGATGGGGTAGAGTCCAATCCATAAGCCCTTGCTCACATCCCCAATCACCCCATAATGCCACTATTCAAAGAGATCCCTCATGTTATTGGGAAAAACCTAGGTCAACTTGAAGAAAGACAGGAAAGAAGACCAAATATCTCTGGTGAAATGATAGTGAATGAAGAGGTGGTCAACACTTTCATAATGATTTTTGCAAAGAATGCATCTATTAAGCATCAGATGACCCCTCTTAGTAAGGTTGTCCACCGTCAAGATACGATTTTGGAGCATTATCTAGAAAAAAATGTTGATTTTGGGAATAAGGCCAGGATACCAAGCTTTGGCCCAGGCATGGATAGTTTCAATGTTTTGCATGATTTCATAGCCTAAGGCCACAGTGTAGTTGTCATCCTTAGTCATCCCCCAAATAATAGCATCCTTGTTGGGTGACAAAGGGATAAGCCTTATCATGTCTATCAACGGCTTAAGCTCCTGGGATATCTCGGTCAGGTTCACCCATTCATCATTGATCCTGTAGTCTCTCACTCTGCAGCCAAACCTTTCCATGCATGGTATCGCCCATCTATTATATGGCTCAATGTTCCATAAAGGACCAAATCTAAGCCAAAATTTGATATCTTCCCCATTACCAAGTTTCCATTTCGCCTTCTCAATGGCTAAACCTTTAGTCTTTAAAATGCCATTCCAAATGTTGGAGACCCTTGGGTCATTACCCCTGTTGATGAACTACTTAAAATTAATATTGGCAAAATACTTATCCTTCAAAATATCCCTCCATTCCCCCTTGGAGTTAAAGATCCTCCATATCTATTTAGCTTGCAAAGCCCTGTTGAACTGCTTTAGATTCCTAATCCCCAAACCCCCCTGCTTTTTAGGTCTGCAAATATTCTCCCAGGCCACAAGCGGGTACTTCTTATTGCCTTTGGGACTAGCCCATAGAAACTTCCTCTGAATAGACTCCAAAGTATCAGCCACTTTGGAAGGAATAGAGAAAAGGCTTAAAGCATAAGTAGGAAAATTCTTCAAAGTGGATTTGATTAGAAGAACTTTTCCAGCCTGACTCAGAATAATACCCTTCTAGCCTACCAATTTTCTGTTGAACCTATCAATGAGGTTGTCCCAAAAGAGGTCTGGAGATTTGGAGCCCATAGGGAGCCCCAAATAAGTAGAAGGGAGAGAGCCAATACCACAACCCAAAATACTAGCAATTTTCCTCTGTCTACCCTTATGGGTGTTGACAAAGAAGACCAAGCTCTTGCTCTAGTTAATGAGTTGGCCCATGGCATTAGAGTAAGTATTGAGAATGGACTTCACATTTTTGGCTTCTTTCACTGAAGCCTCTCCACCTAAGATGGTGTCATCCACAAATTGTTGATGAGAGAAAATTAGGGGTCCAGAAGAGGGTTTTAACCCTGTAATATCACCTTTGCTCCTTTTGTCATGAATAAGTCTTCCTAGGCACTCTGCCAGAATGATGAAGAGGATCAGAGAAAGGCGATCCCCTTTCCTAAGCCCTTTAGAAGATTTGAAAAAATTAGTGGGAGAACCATTAACCATCACCGCAAAAGTGGGGGTGTAGATCAGTTGGGATATAATCTTTCTAGTTTTATCATTAAAGCCAAAAGCTTCAAGAACTTTATCCAGGAACATCCAGTCCACCCTATCATAGGCCTTTGACAAATCTAGCTTGAGCAGGAAACCATCCTTTTTACCTTCCTCTAAAGAATGAATAACCTCATGCACAACAATGATAGAATCAAGGATTTGTCTGCCAGGGACAAACCCCGTTTGTTGAGGAGCAATAATCCCTGGAAGGATTTCGATAATTCTATTGGTTAAAACTTTAGAAAAGATCTTATAAAAAGAGTTGCAAAGACTAATAGGCTTGAATTATCAAAAGAGTCTGCACCTGTGACTTTGGGTATCAAAACCAAAAAAGTAGCATTGATTTCTTTAAGCAAGCACTTTGCACCAAAAAATTCCTAAACTTGCTTTGACCAGGTCATCTTTAATAACTTCCAATACATCTAGAAGAAAAAATTTGGGAAACCATCAGGGCCAGGAGCTTTCTTAGCAGGCAAAGAAAAGAAAGCCACCTTTATTTCATCTATTTCTGGAATAACCACTAGGGACCTATTCTGGCTAGCATTAATCACCCTAGGAATGGTCTTGAGAATATCCATCTGGTCCTCTTCTCCCAAGTTGATCTCTTTGGTAAGGATATTAGAGAAATACCTAATAGCTTCCTTAGTAATCTCTTTATCTTCCTCAAAAGAATCATCCCCCTTTTTAATAACACTAATTCTGTTGGCAGCCCTGTGTTTCATAGTAGAGAGGTGGAAGAATCTAGAGCTTTTGTCTCCTTCCTTTAACCACACCGATCTAGACCTCTGCCTCCAAAACATTTCCTCTTTGCTCACAATGTTGTGAAGATCAACCAAAATAGTCTTTTCAGCATTCAACCTATTCTCATCATAGCCCATGTTCTGAATCTCTTCCTGAACCTCAGCAAGATTTGCCATAATCCTTTCTTTATATAGAAAAATGTTCCCAAAATCCTTTTTATTCCACTTTCTGATCTCCATTTTAATGTTTTTGAGTTTTTTAGCCACCTTATACATAGCTATGCCTTCCACATCAATGCCCCACCATTCCCTAATTTTCTTAGAAAGACTAGGATGAGAAGACCACATCTTCTCAAATCTAAAAGGGAAAGCCTTTTTCCTATTGCAAAGCTATAAGGTGAGAGCAATAGGGGAGTGATCTGAGCTAAGTCTCACCAAAGAGGAAAGTTTTCATTGATAATGGTTCATCCAATCCATAGTGATAAGAGCTCTATCCAGCCTAACCTGAATACACTCCATCCCTATTCTTCTATTAGACTAGGTAAACTTTCCACCCCCTAAATCAACATCCATGAGAGCCAAATCGTTGATCAGATCAGCCAAATGTTGTCTGCTTTCCAAGTTTCGTGGGAGCCCACCTAACTTATCGATAGCCAAAAGGGGGGTATTAAAATCTCCCATAATAATGCCCTTAGAGTCTCCCAACTTGGTCATCAGATTGCTAATTTTAATCCAATAGTGCCTTCTACCATTCTTTGTGTAGGGGCGTAGATATTCATAACGAACCAACTTTCCTGATCCTTGATATTTTTGAATTGAATAAGCAAAATGTTACCTTCATAAAAAATATCTTCCATTAAGTTGTCCTTCCATATCACTAACAGTCTTCCAGAAGCACCCATAGAATCCGAAGCCGCGGTCTTCATCCCTTTACTGAAAAAAATACTTTCAATCTTCTCCTTCTTCATTTTCATTTCCTGAATCAAAAAAATATCCGACCTATGATCCCTAATCATATTACTAACAATTTCCTGCTTGTGGATTCTATTGAGTCCACAAATGTTCCAAGATATGATCCTCATAATTTCTTTTGGGGGTATGTTTCCTGGATGGTTTTATGGGTCCCATCTGTAATACCCCAAAAATGGGCTATAAGTTCATTAACCTCCTACATCTACAAATCAAACGAAATCAACATCGAAGTCCTAATCTAAGGCACATCTAAACATCATCGAACCATAATTGATTATCTTAAATTCTGCATCAGGGAATATTCCTAGCAATATTCCTAATTATCTTAATTATCTTTAATTTAATAATTATTTGGCAATAAATCACATTTATCCTAAGTTTGATTAATTGAATATTTTCATATTTAATTAATTAGATTTAATATCTTGCCACTTAATTATGTAATTAAATTGAATTCTATCTATTATTAATTGTATTATTTAATTTTGACAATAAATCTAATATCTTACGAATAATTGATTAAATTCTTATTTAATTAATTAAAGCAAGTTGTCATTATTTAATAATATAGTTTTTAATAAAAGTTTGATTAAATAATTGATTAACCCATAAATCAATTATTTATTTTCAAAAATCAGTTAAGTTGAGCATAAATCACTTTATTTATTAAATTAATTCATAGATAAAACATGCACAATCATAAAAGCAGACAACTATCAATTATCAATTAAAGCTAAACTCTATTTTGAGTTAAAACTTAGCTTTTGCATGTTTTTGTGAATTAAATTATCTTTATTTAAAAATAACTCAAAAATCAACCTGAGTTATTTGAGTGATTTATGGCTTTCTTCCATGCACCTCCAAAGCCCTGGATTTCTATAAAACCAAGGCTCAGCTCTTCATAATTCATCTCGCAAATTGCAAACTTACTCTACAAGAATCATAGCATATCAAATTTGGAGAATTTGCACAATTGGAGCTTGAAAGATAAATTTGAGGATTCGAAGCTTTGTGAGATCAATTTCAAATTCATAGCTTTCATATTATTGTTAGAATTTTCATTCTCATATCATATCATTTCTAGATTAGCATTGCATATCAATTTTCATATTAGCATAGATTCATATTAGTTTTCATCATATTATTGCATAGAAAATATCAAAAAAATTGATTATTTGCATTCATATTTCATATTAGTTTGGCATTCAAATCCTTCATTTAGGTGTCGTCTAGGTCATTGATCTCGATAAAAATCTAAGAACATTAATCTCGCACCTACTAGAAGGCAGTAAATCACTTGGTTAAATTAGATTTCAATTTTGCACGATTTTGATTTTTGCTAACCTCTAATGTTTTACTGAAGTGTTGTGTCTACAGATCAGGTACAATTTTCACACAGACACCATCCACTATGTTTCTTCTTGTTTATTCCTTTTTGATTTGATTCTTGCTCCACCTACCTGGGGTGCTTGATTTACTTCTTGTGTCAGCTTTAACCCCACTTCTCATAGCAGCTAGAGACACTGGTGATGGGTCCCTACTGCTCTTCTTTTTCTTTACAGATATCCAAGGACCCGCATTATCATCTTTACAGCTATCAAATAGAGCCTCCATTTTTGATATTTGACCTAGAGATGAGGCAGATACCAGTTCAAGGATTCTGTTAATCTTCCTTGGAGATACCCACGAGCTTCTACTTAAGTTTGATTCCTATGAGAAAGAAGGGCCCTAGACCTCCACAGTTCCCCCAATCTCCTAGGTGGAAAGCACAAAGGAGTCCTCTTTGATTTCCTCCACTATGAGCTCCCCATCCTCAGGGAGAGTCCTGCCTCCTTTATCCCCCACCCCAACAACATTATCTTGAAAAATAGGGCTATCTTCACCAACTTCCTTTTCTTTGTTTCCACTATCCATCTAGGTCTTTAACTGCTCCCTATTCTCAATGCTTTTCTCTCCTTCCAAGCACTGGTGATTAGGAAGGTTCCCATTTTTTCCTTGGGTCTCTCCCCTTGAGGTTCCCCCTCAAGGATATTTCCAATAGGGACTTTCTCCTTCCACACCTTCCTGGATCCTTCAACTTGATTCAGTCCTTTTTGCTGATTCTGGGTCTCTTTTCTCTTCCCTTGCTTGATTTGGGCCTTGCGAGCTTTTTCCTTCTCTATGATAATAGGGCACATTTTGGCCTTGTGTCCCACCTTTTTGTAATGAAAATAGGTGAAAGGCACATTTTCATAGTCTATCTGCTGCACACGCCTTCCCAATCTAGATTGGAGCTCAATCACTTCTGGCATATCCTGGCCTTCAATCACCCGTATGCATATTCTGGCGTGAGTCTTTTCTTGGCTGCTGTGATAGGATTAATAGATATCAGCTCCCAAAAGAACTGGCAATGCCATCAAAAACATCTTCGTGCCAGTATTCCAAGGGAAGTTCTAGAAGCCTTAATGTGATTTTTTTTTTTTTGAAAATAAGAAGCATGAAAAAGGTAACAAAGATAAATGATATGTGGGTGTGGGACTCATGTGATGTCCTTTCATTACATAGCTATACTTTTTAATTAATTAACAATTGAGTTAGCACTAACAATGGGGTAATATGAAGGGTTTAATATTCTAACCACTTTCTTAGTGAGAGAATAATGGAAGAAATATTCTCTGTCACAAATAAGAATTAAAATTATTCTCATACATTTTATAGAAAATTATTTTCGGTTAGCACTAACAATGGGATAATAGGAAGGGTTTAATATTCTAACCAATTTTTTAGTGAGGGAATAATATAAGGAATATTTTATGTCACAAATGAGATTTAAAATTCTTCCCATACATTTTATAGAGAGTCAAAATGACTCTCTAAAAAATATATGGAAATAATTTTAATTCCTATTTGTGACAAAGAATATTCATTTCATTATTCTCTCAATAAGAAAGTTGTTAGAATATATATATATATATATATATATATATATAAGCCAAAGTGGACTAGCCACCATATTTATATTAATATAAATTGATTCAAGGACTCATCTGTGGAAGAAATAGGAAGAAACCCCAGAGTCATTGTCATATACATGCAAGGAAATTATAATTCTATTTACATTTAGTTTTCCTCATAAAAACCACGCATCCATGACGGATGATACAATAGCTCAAAAACCCACTTATTGGGTAGATACATAACGGACAAAACCCCCAAAAGACCCATCATAAATCCATTTGTAATACAACATGATAGATACAAATTTTTAATTAAAAAAAAAACAATTATGCAAGGATAACATTCATCCATGGGAGAGGATGGATGTTGCACATGATCCCATACCATCTCCCAACCAACGGGTGGAGCCGTAACAATCATTGCATCCCAACCATCAAGTGTAATCAGAGCTGCAGGGGGAATGGTAGAAGACTGAGCAAGTGAAAGAGGAACATTCAGATCGGGTACCTATTGTGAAGTACCAGGAGGTAGTTCTTTGTAAGATGAATTCACTGGCAGAGGTTGAACCAATGGAAGTGGTGAAAGCAAAAGATCCAACACCACATCTTGTCCATGAGGTCCTTCCCAAGAACCAGGCTCATAATCTATAGATTGTTGCTAATAATTCGGTAGCTCCTTTTCTCCATGGCCCATTTGAAACAATCATAGGCCATCAAATGTTTGTGACTTGTCATGAGGTCATGGTGAGAAAATAGTCCACCAAGCAATGCTTTACTTGACCAAAGTTCATACTTCTATAGTGCCTCCATGAGCTGAATGTCTGAAATGAACTTAGGATGAACTATTTTGTTGGCAATATGAATCACTAACTCAACTGATTGCAATAGGTCCATTGGGTTGGATAGGAAGATTGATACTAGTTTCGTTGGAAATACAACTAATTTAGTCCTTGGTGAGAGCACATTTTCACCAATAATCCTGCGAACTGCCCTGTAGTGGAGCTTGGATTTGCAGATGAATACTTGTTCAATTTCTAGGCCATCAATTCTATTGGGGAACAGAAGCTCAGAGGCAAACGGGAATATGAATACCCTAAAATTCCTTGGCAAGAGTTCAGCATGAAGATAACCACAAGTAGCGCAGCGAGGAAACTCCATTTGGAAATAAAAACACAGTATCAAAACAAGAATCTAGCCTAGGAAGAAAAACCGCTTACCATTACTACAAGCCAGGGTATTTGAAGGCAGTGGATGAGCATACGGTATTTGTGCCAATTAAGACAAATCTCCCATAATCTGTGCTCGAGGTTGTGATGGTATAGGGCTCATAATAAATCAAGGTGCATGTCAGATAAGCCACACATATCATCTATGTAAATACTTATGAAACTGCAGAAGCAATGTACTTAGCCTGAGGTTGTAGATTAGCAATGGTGGCATACGGATGAAGGATGATGATTCAAATTAATACTCCTCAGATTACGCATTCATTGCTACATCACCCTTTCACACTTCCACAAAGGCATAAAACTTATGACATATGGGCAATTGATGTGTTGTAACTTACACCCACCAAATAACAAGCTCCACTGGCAGTTTGCACATGGGGTAACCTCAAATCGACACCTTTGAGCAAGTTCCCTCATATGATGTCTTGTCAAAGATAAGTATGTCTTGAAGTTTTACATCCTATTTTGTGATATCATCTGGATGAAACGACAGTTCCTCATTACCATCACAACCTTTATTTGCAAGATGGTCTGCCAACACATTTCCTTCCCGCAGTGTGTGAGATATGAATACTTCTTGAAAAGAGTTTAGTAAGTGCCAAATTTGTTGTAAAATGTATGTAAGTCTTCAATTATGTGATACACAATTAATACATGCTTTGATTATAATCATCGAATCACCTTCTATATGAATATGCTGAAATCCTCCAATTTTAGCCAGTACTAAGCCTGCAAATAATGTCTGGGCCTCTGCCATATTATTTGTTCCATTTGGGAGTGTACAACATTTAATTGCTAGTAGTAAGCCTTGGTGATCACGAATGCATATTCCTGCACTTGATTTCCTCAAGTTTCCTCTTGTAGAACCATATTAAACCCTTCCTATTAACCCATTGTTAGTGCTAACCCAATTGTTAATTAATGGAAAAACATAACTATGTAATGAAGGGACATTATGTGGGTCTCACACCCACATATCTTCTACCTTTATTACATTTTTCATGCTTCTTGTTAAAAAAATAAAAATAAATCAACATTAATTCTTACATTTCATGTCTTTGGGGAAAGCTGCCTTTTTGGATCTCCTCTCTCATCCTCCTTGAATAAGATGCCATCCACTTGACCCTTTCACCCTTCTTTCAAATGTACCTTTCTTCCTTGCATGCATACTATGCTTGCTGTTTTGGCCATCACCTTTTCAAACTTGCTCCACCTTACACTTTAGCAAGGGTAAATTTAAGGTGGGCCTCAAATTTACTCTACACTTTACTTCCTCATAGACATTTGAATCTTACCTTTTTGCAGCCCCTTTGACCTTTTTGTCCTTCACCTTTACCACTTGGCATATGGGTCATGGGAAGGGAGAGGGTGATGGGATAAGAAGTAGGTTGGGGAATAGGGTAGCATGATAGGGTTAGGCTAGTTAGGATTTGTATTATCGATCTAGCTAGTATTTATTTGTGTAGTTAATTTGTTTAATTAATTTAATAATGAATAATAAAATATGATTTTCATGTGTTCAAAAAGAGTAAGATTTAAATAAATTTTATATTAATAGGTTAGTGAGTTATGTTAATATGTGCCTAAGATTATATATATATAGGTAGGGTGCAAAACTAATATATAGGGAGAGTGTAGGACACACACACACACACACACACACACATATATATATTTGAAAATATGAGTAAAACACAACAATCAAAAAAATTTCTAACGTACGATAATAGATATAGGTTTACTAACAAATTGATGTAGCACAACACTCTCTATTAACAATAAAACTCAATTACAAGATAAAAACAAAGATTTGAAACCTTCAATATTTTCCATTCATCACTGACTGCCTCTACAATTCGCTGCAAACTCTTAAGTAACCAAAAAACCTAGAAAATCAAGAAATTTGAAAATTACCCTTTTTGGCAATTTTTTCTATAGTTGTTTTTTGTCATTTTTGGTAATTTTTGAAACAACACTTAAAAAGCTGAGTTTTTACCTAAACATTCCCTTGACTAAGTTAGAATGAATTGCCAACTAATATCCAAGATTAGAAACATAAATTCAGATTTATTACAAAAACAAAACTAGAGAAAAAACACTAAAAGCTGATTTTGGAGCCCTAGATGAAACTTTCAGCTCCTGAAAATGTGCTAAAATGGCCCCCAATCAATCTGAGATCATTGGCAAAACAAATTTCACCTCTTGAGGGACGCACCCAAAAAATTTCAACAAAAACCCAGACCTAAGTCAAACATTATGACCTCTGGAAGTTTTTGTATGAGTTTATGACCTACAGAAGGTCCTGCATCACAAATGCAGATGTTAGCTATGGTTGACTTACAATACTCCTAGAAGATAACAAAAAAATACAGAGTATACAAGAGGTGCCCAAAATGACCTACCTCAAAATCTGTGCCAAGATGTGAGAGAACACTACGTGAGACTTACCTCACCAAAATGGTATAGCCAAGAGGGCATATTTATCTCGACACGATAAAATAACTTTAACAATTATTCTCATCTTACTATAGTCTCAACCCTTAAATGTAATCATTTATCAGATGATTAAATTTTAATGGGAAACTATATAGTGATATGAGATATTGAGGAGTTATGGTCATAAATGAATCTACAAATCATTCCCTATAATAAACATATTAATCCTAAGGTGATTTGAATATCAATGAATATTTTAGAGAAATGTAAACAAGTTATTATAACTTTAATCTAATAATTTAATAATTACATTAAATACTCTAAATAATTGATATAAAGTGTTAAAGCTAATTGATTTAAAGTTATTATAACTGTCGGTCGCCGTAACAAGCCACACAAGTAGGTTGTTTCAACTTCCCCCTCCCATCTGCCACCTTCAGATAACACGGTTTCCTTGGAAACCCCTGCTATCAAAGTCTCAAACCATGTTCTGTAGGGGAAAGATGTTTCTACCTCCCAGGCTTCTGCTCCTCCAGCCCGCAGGCCTCCAACGGCTGCCGAGATTATTTCTTCCAGCTCTTTCTGCCCCTCTCACAGCCCTTCTAGGCGTGTTGAGACTAAGTTCAATGGCATGCAGGACAAACGGTGTAATATCTCTTTAGATTTTTTTGGGCCGGCTTTTTCCCCAGGATATTTGTCTAATAGCTTTGACTCCCTTAGGGACGAGGATGGAATGGATGACACTGTTATTCCATGAAGTGCATCTCATGGAATGTTCGTGGGTTGACAAACCTACATAGAAAATTTTCTGTCAGGGACTTGCATAGGTGTTTTTGTCATCTGGATGTTTTATGCCTCCGGGAAGTTAAGATTTCAGGTTTCATGCTTGATGCTGCTTGTAAAGTTATTTGGCCCAAAAGCCTTGCTCTTTGTTCTCAGCATGAGGCTAGTCGAGGCAGAGTTGTTACTCTCCTTTCTCCTCGTTGGCATTCCTTTCTGGTTATCCATGGTTCTGATCCCATGCAAAGAATTGTTTGGGCCACTTTCATTATTGAGAATCATTCCTTTGGCATAGTTAATGTTTATGCTCCCAATGATGTTGTGGAGAGATCTCACCTATGGCATTGGCTTGCAGATTCTCTCCTACCTACTACCTGGCTTGTTTGTGGGGGTTTCAATATGGTGGAGATGGCGTCTGACAAGGATGGCTTTTTTCCCTTTCGATGGATAGTTGGTGAAAGAGAAGCCTGGTATTACATGCATAATAAATTAGGGCTTTTTGATCCCAATGTGGGCCACTGCCATTCTGATGGGGCCTGGCACACTTGGTCTAATTATAGGGCTTCTTTTGACATAATTCATAAAAATATTGATCGTGCAATGATCTCAGCTTAATCTTTTTTCTCCTTTTCCAAAAAGCAAGCATTACCGGTCACTCCTCTTGTTGATGTGACCTTGTTAGACCACTTTCCCATCCTATTTAATATTTTTTGGTAGATAGCTAAGGCTAGGCCTCCCAACATGCAATTTTACTTTAATACTTATGTCCTTCATCATCCTTCTACTGTGATGCACATTCATCAGGTTTGGAACCTTGAGCCTAGACCCACCCACTTGACAAGATGGATTCAATGGTGGAATGATGCCATCAGGCATACAACTCATTTTTTGCACATCTTTGGTAGACAATTGGCCAACTATCATCACAGAGCCTATGATGTCAACACCAAAGCCTTGTGTGTTGCCACCAAAGCCTTAGCTCAGGATCCTTTCATTTAAGATCTGCAAATCAATCTTGCTAAGTTACGCCATCAGAAGCAAGTGGCTGACAACCATGCTGCCAGAGGAGCTCAAATCAAAGCTCGGCTACACTGGTTAAAGGTTGGAGACCAAGTCTTGAAAGAATGTTTTACTACACTTCATCCTCGACATACTAGTATGAGCATATCCAGAATCTGAGAAGGGCATGCCCTTTTCACGGAGCTTCTTGATGTTTTGCAAGCCTTTTTTCATCACTATGAACAGGTCTTTTCTTCTCAGGGTCACTCCTCTACCAGTGAGAAAGCTCTTGCAGATTGCCTCACAGTTGTGCCTCAATGTGTCTCCCCTACTCAGCGTGTCTTTTATGATCAACTACTTTCCTTGCAGGATCTTCATGAAGCTGTGTTCGCCATGGCTGATGATAAAGCCCCTAGTTGTGATGGCTTCCCTTGTGAGTTCTACAAAACCCTTTGGGATGCCATCGGTCTAGATCTCCACTAGGTCTACTTGGAAGCTTTTCATACCCAATCTCTTGGGGATATCATTAACGAGGGGAATATCAAGTTCATTCCCAAATCTTGGGATCTGGAGGACATTTGTAACTGGCGACCCATCACTTTGCTCAATGTTTCCTACAAGATCATTGCCAAAGTGATGGCTCTCAAGATCTGACACATGCTTCCACAGATTGTCTAGCCTAAGAAAATAGGGTTTATTAAGTCAAGATTTATTCTTGACAATATCATTTCTATTTGGGAAGGTATGAAATGGGCTCGTAAGTCTCACTAGAAAGCCCTTTTTCTCAAGATTGATTTTGCTAAAGCTTATGATCATATTGAATGGAATTTTATCCTTGCGATGCTTCATGCTATGGGTTTTGGCCCAAGATTTCTTCAATCTATGTAGATGCTCTTCAATGATGCCTCCACCTGCATTACCATCAATGGTCACTAGTCTTCCACCTTTGGGATTTTCCATTCCATTCAACAAGGTTGTCCTCTGGCTCCAGCTCTTTATGTGTTGGCTGCTGAGGGTTTTGGCTACCTGCTAGCTCACTCCATTTCCATGGGAACTATTCAGGGAATCTCCTTGCTGGATTCCTCCCAACAGCTAGTCAATGGACATTTTGCCGATGATTCTTTCCTCACTCTGGTGGAGGATGAAGAGAATATCAATGTCATGCCCAAAAAATAATCAACCAAAAATGCAACCAAATTTTTTTTTTTTTTAAAGAATGTTACAGAGTGTCATTTAACGGCTAAGTGAAAGCTAACATCAGTTATGTGGGTGCAATCTATGACATTGACTATATGATTGATCCTACCAAGACTACACTCACAAAAAGTATATCTACCAAGGATAGGGTTGTCGGATGGTGTTTGATCAGTGAAAGGATGTCAATCCTGCATTGAGGGTTTGTGGGATAATCTTCATCAGTGCATGGGTATAATGCTAATGCGACAATGAGCCCTACAGAGTTAATTAGAGCATAATGTTATCCATAGGTTAAAGACTATTGATGACTATACTACTCTTTACTTCAACTTCCTAAGGAACAAATTTCCTTCTATTCACTAGGACCATGCATTTCATTTAATCCTAATCCTAAGGATTAATAGTGGTTTAGAATATTAATTAACCCCGATAACCTATTTATACAACAATAAAATGAACTAAAGGGTTACTAATTGATTTCTAAATGAACTTAACATACTAACAATAAGTTATTTCCTTAATTACTACTTGATTAAATCATTGATTAAATGTCCTACCAAAAGCAATTAATAAATAAAATAATAACAAGTCATCTTAATCTCAATTCACAAAAATTCACTTAAATGTGTTTATTATAACTAGTCTTATTTTGGCTAATTGTCAATGAACAAAGTAAAACATTAAGGACCAGTGGTTACATTAAAACTATATCAAAGCACACTAACCATACTAAATTAGTAAAATCTCCTAATCAAACTCTTACATTACAATACTATCACTAGATAGTTAATTAGGAAAAGTTTTATCAAATAAAATAATAAATAAAATAAATTAACAAGCATGCTACCCATAAATTATTAGATAGTGAATACCTTTATTAATGAAAAGTTAATTACCTAAGTTGGAGTTAATAACTATGATTATTACCTAGAAAACCATGCCAAATCCTACTTTACTTCTAATCAGCCCCTATAAGTCTAAGCCTAACCTACACACCCCATCCCATCATGGCCCACTTGCCAAGTGGGTGGGTGTTGGAATCCCAATAAGGAGGCAACAAATAAATCTCTAAATACAACCCAACAAAACAAATAATTACTAAAGCCTACGTTGGTATAAGAACAAAGAGTTAAGGGACCCACCACAAGACTTTCTTTCTTTATCTTTATGCAGCAACCCATAGCATTTACGCTAGGCATGGGAAAAGGCATGTTTTAGAAGGGATGTGACCTCATGTCTAATCAAAGGACATGGAGTTTCACGCAAGGAGAGGGGGGGTTTGACTTGCCAAACAAGGCAAGCATTACATGGTGAAGAATCTACGCAGGGAAGGGGAGACAACACTACCTTGAGTCATGCTCTAAATCTTCCTTAATAAATGCTTTGCTTTTACCAATCAAGCAAGGATAAAATAAAATCTTGACTTAGTGCATGTAAATTAATTGCCAAGTCAGTCCTCTGCAACCCTGCGTATGATAAGGGAAGGAGGCTTAGGTGGGGTCCACATTGAACAAGTGGATGAAGCTCTATAAAATTGAATTAATAGGAGTTAGTGACAACATATTAGGTTAGGATAGGTGCTTAATATGATGTTAAGTCTAATTAAGAATATAATGAAATAAAGTAGAATATTCTCTGTGGCAGTATGGGAATATTGTCATTCCCATACAAATTCTAGAGAGCAAATTGCTCTAAAAGGAAATCTGGGAAGTGTCATTGAAAAGAAGCATGGTTTCTCCTTCATTTCTATTTTTATTTTTACTTGCTTGCTTATAAATTTGAAACAATAGATGCATCAATTTATTAGTGAATCATACTAATGAGTTTGATGGATTGATTATTAGTTGAAGAGATTTCTACAAGCAATCAATTATGTTCTTTTGTTCCTTGTTTCCTACTACACATTTTTGAGGGGTGAGCATAGAATTTTATTCATTTGAGTTTGATTACATAACTATGACGAATTTTCCAAACTATAATAGAGAGCTTACTATATCCATGCATAAGCTAACCTTTGGAAGACATTGAAAACTATCATATTTCATTCTTATCATCTTGAATATCATTTCATGAAAATAACTCCACTATCTTAAGAAGCAAATTCTAATAGGCATGATAGAAATGAATGGCATTTTCATTATAGTCATCTTATCAATTTCATTACAAAATTTCTATGATGAAAGAACTTTCACATTCCATTTATATAATACAATTTGAAGGAGATGTTCAATGAGAGATCAACATAAACATAACAACTTCACTTCACAAAGGACCCAAGAATGGGTAACAACTTTACAATTTACAACAAGAGGAGAAATCTTCCTCAAGATCATCAATGCAACAACACATGAGGTTTTGATACAAGCACATCAAGGAGGGGATTTCTTCAAGCTTTTTCCACATGAATCTTTGGCTTCCAAACCTACAATACAAAGAAATTGAGAACCATGGGTGCTCACCAACCAACCTAGGTCTCTTATGAGACCACCCCCAAGCTTGGAGAACCAAGGATAAATGAGGTGCAACAAAACAACAAGATGCTCACAATTTTACACACATGCAATAACAACAAGTTACTCCCTCCAAGTCTACACAAATGAACTTTGCAAGCTCATTGAAGAAGGGTGAAGGTGGGCTTTTCCAAGGGGAGAATGCCATTGCTTCCACAAATTCCTCAACAAGAATATCTCATTGCCTCTTCAAGGCTACAAATCCATCTTACATACACAACAATGCTTGTCAACATCTTTATGATACAAAGATTGCAATGGCTTCATGATGCTTGTCAACATCTTTATGATACAAATATTGCAATGGCTTCATGGTGCTCATACACCATGAATTTTTCCCTCTTCTCCAAGAGAAGAGACTCTCACCTCATGGAGAGCCCAACTAACCCCTTCACCCAAAGCCACTTCTTCCTCTTCCCAAAGAGGTGAGTAATGCCATACTCCCATAACATGAACACCCTCATTCAAGAAAAACAAAAAGGAAAAGCATGAATCCAACATCAAATTCCCTTCCCATACAACATAATAGCACAACATGGATATACTTCAATCACATGAAAGAGCAAGAACACAAACTAGTCTTTTGAGCAAAAACAAGAAAACCTCCATGGAAATGAAAAACCTACCTTCACAAGTGTGATGGCAATTGATAGTTGAGAAGAGCTAATCCACTTGTCCTCCTTTTTCCAAAACCCTAAAGTCTCTAAAATTAGAGAGTGGGTGAACACCCTCTAATTCTATCAAGGCCCTCTAAAAAGGCCCCAAATTCTACCTAGCCACCAATCATAAATGCAGTCTTGACTCCATGGTCTACTAGGTTTTCCTTGTCCCCCCATGATTAATTCTTGATTGGAAGGAAAGGTGAAGTTGGGTAAGGGTCAAGATCCATCCAATCTCGTAGGTAAGGGTAAATGGGTCCAAAAAAGGGTTGCCAAAGTCTCTAGGGGGTTTAGGATATGCTCAAAACCTTCCTAACCCATACCCCTAACATTAAGATACTTAAATTATGCCAAAAATGACCCCTAGAACTTCTTATTGGCCTCTAGAAGTGGCTAGAATAAAATAAATTTAAATGAGCACATTACAAGTGTCAAGTGACACTAACAATTTCACATTACATACAAATGCCATGAATGACAACACGAAGCTAACTACTAATGCACATGAAAATTTACTTTTACAACAAGTTCACATTACAACAAGGCTTTGTAATCCCACATTGGACTAAGCCTTGGTTTACTCAGTTCACATGTGTTTAACCTTGGTTCTCCAATAATTCCCATGGTTCTCTTACCTGCACACTTCACATCGAGCATCAGTAGTTCAAGATGATAACATTACATGAAATATACATATTCAATTTCCTATTTAGTATCGTAACTCAATATGTGTAATTCAATTCAAATTACCAATTTCTATTCAATGATATCCAAACATCATAGGTACATAAATCATCAGGTGCAGTAATCAAATCTAAACATGAATAATTCATTTTACCAACCATGTATAATCAAAATCAAGACGTACTCTAGATCCACATCCACACATACATAATATAATAATCACCATAAAAATATCGTATCTTGAGTCTCTATCAAAATAGATCAACAAGTGTATCAATGTATCAAAATGCAGAAAGAAAAGATGCTATGACGGGTCGGGGTGAGGCCTCACAATCAAGGCAACCTTGCAGTGTTTAGACACCTTTTGCCTAGCTTCTAGTTCAGCCATTCAGTGGCTCAAAACCCTTTGCTACATATAGTCAGCTCTTCCTGAGCCTCCCTGGCTTTCCCAGTTTGGTTGGACAAGGATTCAACATGGGGATATATTCCACTTTTTGGGTATTCCCTTTGCTTTTCAAGGAAATCCTACTAATCTATGGAATGCAGTTCTTGTTAAGATTGAAAAAAATCTTACCTACTGGATCACAAAGCCGCTCTCCCTCACAGGAAAATTCTAGATCTACTCCAAAGTCCTGGTTGCCATGCATGTTTATTACTCCTCTTGTTGGGCTCCTTCCAAAGCTTCCTACAAATAGCTCAAGAAACTTCTCTAGGATTTTCTCTGGGCCTCTGGTGTTGATCACCAGGGCTTCCACAGATTTGTCTAGGATTTTTGCTACCTTCCAAAAATCTCTGGCGGGCTTGGATTAATTGATACCCAGAAGCAAGGGCACGCCCTTTGTGCCAAATGGGTTGTGTGGTGTCTCATAGGCAATGAAGCATGGAAAATTCTGCTTCGACATTGCTTTTCCTTAGACTTTCCTCTTCACAAACCTTCCTGGAAGGGGATTGGCCTTCAAACCCTGCTGGTTATGAGGGAGCCTGTCTAGATCCAGGGTACTTTTGTCGCCAAAAGTATTTGGAGAGCCTGGGAGTCTGTTAAGCCTTGGCTTCAGTGGGCTGGGAATGGTTTCTGGGATGGTCTTTCTTTCAACCAATAGAACATTTGGTGGTCTCCTCTCTTTGCTTAGCAGGGGACTCCTCTTGCCAGAATTCAAGGGGTTCATGCTCTTCAGTTTCACAAGCATGGCATCCAAACCCCCAATGATGTTTTTTCCAGAGCCACTATGAGTCTCCAATCCTGGGATGATCTCCGACTTCAATTTCGGCTCATCTGCCCAGATTGTCAGACTTTTGACTTACCAGTTTTTGCCATCCCGCCTCACCTCTTGCATAAGTTGGGTATTCAGTCGATCAAACCATGGTGGAAAGATTGGAAGTGGTATCCTGCCACACCTTTCACCAGCTACAAGCCTAAGCTTGGGTATTCTTGGCTTATGCCTCATTTGCCCATGATTGATTCTCTCAACCAGCATTGGCATCTTTCTTCTTCTTAGAACACTTGGGGTTGGAGATTTTGTAATATTTGGGATTCTGTCACTGAGCCTAAAATTGCTCATTTTGCCTGGTGTTTTTTATACCAGGGCTTACCTTTGGGAGCTAGACTTCGGCATATGGGGATTCCTGACCCTAAATGCCCTTTTTGTGGTCACTCAGAGATGCTCATGCATATTTTTTGGTTCTGTCCTCATGCCTAGAACTACTAGGGTTGGATTCATGATTTTTTTGCTCCTTTTAGGCCTGAGCCTTTTTCTTGGCACATGGCTCTTCTTGGTGACTCTCCCAGAATGCCTTCCCATTACACCCAGATATGGCATACTTTCAGGCTGGAAATTTTGTTTACTCCATGGAAAGATAGAAACACTATGTTTTTTTCTCACAATTTTCTAGATATTCATGTTTCTCTTTATGTTAAGGCATGTATTTATAACAATGTCATGATGCAGATCCAAGTGCAAGCAGATAAGGTGGCCCTGGAGGTTTCTCACTTGCAGGAGTTGCTCCAACACTGGGGCAATGCCCCTTGTACTATGGCTCGGGTACCTCCATATTCTCTCTCAGCTGACCGTACGCCACCCAGGGGCCGATGTCGCAGCCAGAGTTCCTCTGTCAGACACTCCAGGACTCCACAGTAATGGCATCACCGCTCCGCTTCCCCTCCTCCTCAGAGGGATGTGGGTTCTGGTTGGCCTCTTGTGCTTGCTTCCACTGCTACTTCTTTTTCTTGGCCGTCGACCTCTACTCCTGATAATCAAGGCAAGCTCCCTCACCTAGTGCTGGCTATTTCACCCAGGCGAGAGGAAGGAGAATTGGAAAAAGATGATCTAGAAGATGGCTGGGCCATTCTTGATCAGACTCCTAGGCCCAATGTCTGGGGCAATCCTGATGATAAAGATCCTCCTCCCTCTTCTGCTACTGCTCTTGCAGCTTGAGGGTTTTCATTTATATAGTTTTTTTTTTATGAATAGTTGTATGTTTCTGGTCTGAGTGTCGTGTGAACTTGCGGAGTGATTCTTTCCCCCGACTCTTTTTTGTGAATATTGTACTTTAATATTTTATATTAAATAGAAAAGGCCTCTATTCATCAAAAAAAGTTATCTACTCATAGTAAGAGATCAAATCTTTATCGTCTAGTGTCAAACTTGGCAACCTTTAGTAACAACTTTAGAAGTTTTTTGCTTGGCCCCAAAGTCAAAACATTTAAAGAAGCAATCAATTGTACAATTTAATTCAATATTGTCAATTAAAGTGGTTTGGATAAAAAATTTTGAAGTCCATGGTTTGATATTTTATATAAATTCTTCAACCAAAATAATACCCTTTCCAAAGATTTGTTTACTAAGGATTTCTTTGATTGTGTTTTATTACAGGTTTGTTTGGGAATTCATGAGAGACTCCATTAATGGAGTTTAGAGCTTCTTGATGAATTAATTTTTTTGTTTACTTCTTTTTCATATGTAAATGTTTTTAAAAAAATACATGATACATTTATATGTATATGTTTTTTTAAATATGCATATGTTCATTTTTATAGCATCTTAGTTAGAATTTAATTTTTGTTTCTATTTCATAGAATTTATAGTTCTACTATCAATTTATAATTTTAGTTATATACTATTAATATTTCCTTCTATTTCAATATTACAAAAAATTTAGAATGATGGTTTTAAGAGACATATATATATATATATATATATATATATATATATATATATATATATATATATATATATATATATATATAAAAGTGTATATACATATACATATATATTTACTAATATAAATATGTTCAAATTTTAAAAATGGTTAATAAATTTTAACCATTTATTTTAATTTACAGTTCACTAGTTTTTTTTGTAAATAACTTTCTATGTTAAAGAGTTTTCTATTTTTCTATTAATTTTTTAAAAAATTCTCTACTAAATTCTATCATAAAAAAGTTCCATTCTATTTTTTTAATTCTTTGTAGAAATAAAAAACTCATTTCACTGTACCATTTTAGTTTCTTTTGGGTCTCTATTTTTTTTCTTTAAACTTAATTCTCTGTATAAAAATAAACCCCATATATATATATATATATATATATATATATATATATATATATATATATATATATATATATATATATATATATATATATATATATATATTACAGCAGACTGAAATAATTTATCACAGAGCAAAAAAAATGAATACCGAGTTTTTTTTTTTTATAAGGTTGAAGACTGCTATATCGACAATGGTATGGGGGTTTAATATAAATATGGAGCAGCCCCCATACCATTGGAGATGAAAACCAAGGGCAGTGCACCCAATGTGTATGGGTGAGGGGGAAGGTAGAGTGGATGGAGCCCGCTCCCTGCTCACCTCTCTTAAATTAAAAAAATATAATTTATTTTTTAAAATATTATTATATTATTTTATTTTAAAATTTATTAATTAGTTTTATTTAAAAAAATTTATTAAATTTTTTTTGTATTATTTACCAAAATAAAGTAAATATATGAGTATAAGGGTCATATAAACAATATATTTAATAATAAAATTATATATGAATATACAATTTATCATATTGATAACATAATTTTAACTAGTTTAAATATGAAAATTATATACATCTATAAATATAATGTCTAATATTTAAACTTTATAAACATAATGTTGCAATAACTTTATTTATAATGAAAGATAAGTAAAAAAAAAATTAAATAAATATATATGTTGAATAAAATTATAACTATGATGTTATATATATTTATACCATTTATATATATATATATATGATTTTACGCCCTTCCTATATATATATTGGTCTTGCGTCCTGCATATATATATTGGTCTTGTGTCATATATATATATATATATATATATATATATATATATATATATATATATATATATATATATATATATATATATATATATTGGCATAGGATCAATATATATAAGGAGGGCCTAGAACTATATATATAGATAGGGCACAAGATCAATATATATAGGGAGGGCGTAGAATCATATATATATACAAGACACATGACTATATATTGGTCATGTGTCTTGTATATATCTATATGACTCTGCACCCTCCCTATATATATTGATCTTGTGCCTTGTCTATATATATAGTTCTGAAGGGTCAGAACTATATATATATAGACAGGGTACAAGATCAATATATATAGGGAGGACGCAAAATCATATATATATATACAAGATGCATTACCAATATATGTATATATATATATGGTTTTGCACTTTCTATATATATTTATATTGGTTTTGTGCCATCTCTCTCTCTCTCTCTCTCTCTCTCTATATATATATATATATATATATATATATATATATAAAAGAATAAATATATATATTAGTCCCGCACCATATATATATTGGTCCTGCACTTTATATATATTGGTCATGTACCTTATATATATATATATATATATATATATATATATATATATATATATATATATATATATATATATATATATATATATATATATATATATATATATATATATATATATATATTTGTGTATATATATAATCAAAAGTTAAGTTCCTAATAAGTTATTCATGTTATGTGTCTCTATATTAGTATATTTAAAAGGTATAAAAGTGTTGTCAGGGGTTGTCACAGAAAGCGATGGAACAATCATGCCGGTATGTCTACTTCACTGAAAATATGTAATCATAACCAAGCAGTAAATGTTATTATCATAATCGAGCAACCCAATAACCATAACCGAGTACTAACTGCTAACCGCAGACTACTAACCGGATCTATTAACCGCAGACTACTAATTAGACACACTAATTGTAGTTTACTAATCGGACCACTAGGTGAGTTAGAATGACACAAGTTAATGAGAAATATTTTCATTTGGATTTTTTGGGCTGTGAGCATTATTGGTCTGCGAGTTGGGGTTTTATTGTGATCTTACAAAGTTAATTTTTTTCATCTTTTCAAGCGGGTGTACCTACAATTTATAAAACCATTTGTAGACCACTTGTTTGTAGAAGATCTAGAAATGCAAACAAGGTATGTTTGTTGGGATATTTGTAGATTTCAGAACTAAATTAAGGTAGAGCCAATTTTTTCAAGCGGGTATAGCTGATTTCCAGAGCCATATACAGAAGATCTAGACATGCAAACAACATATGTTAGTAAAAAATAATTATGTGGTTTCTATCTTTTCTTTCTTTTAACGGTGTATAGGGTATGAATAATATAGTTTACATTTTTTATCGTTGTATAAAAGTTTCGACTATGAATCAAAGACTTTGTTTTGGCATATCCGTTCATAGAAGAGATCAACTTGCAACATTGCAGATACACCAAAAATATCATTATGTTTTATCCCTTATTTAAGGTATGAATATTGTAGTTTACATGTTCTACTTTTACATAAATGAGATCTCTTTATATAACAAAATATGACTTTTACATAATTTCCTACAAACCAAGTTCCTTTACATTTTTGAAATTTTTTAAGGCCAAAAAGCTAATTGAACATAAGATAATAAAATAGGGTATTTTCAAACAAGCTCTCATGGCCTCCATGATTACAAGCTAGATTCCTGCATATAAACTTGTTTTCAACAATGGAAGCTCACCTCCCAACCTAGACCATTACATGGTGGATAACAACAACGCTAGACGCAAAATAACTTGTGGTAAGCTAGTACACACAAAATATCCAAAACCAAGGATAACACATAGGCTTCCAAAAAAACATTTACCAAAGGGTCAAAGTGGACCATGCCCATTAAGAGAAACCAAATTAAAATAAAAGAGATTAAGGCCACACATGGGTCAACTTCAAAATCCTTACCAAAACTATCATCACAACAAAATTAAGGCTTCATGCCTAAAACACTCCTTATAGCCCTTAATTGTCCATAGGCAAAACTTGATATCATGGAGAGCAAGACATCCATGTTTATCTTTCCCTCACAAGAGAAAACTCTTCACTAAAATAGAGATAACTTAGGTACTTTCAACTTAAAAGGTTACTCTTCCCTTGCAATGGTGAGTGTGTCTTGTAACTCCCTTAACAAAGAAAACAACAACAATATTTTTATCATATGCAAACACACCAAAAGTGGTAAAATAAGGACACAATTACTCAAGATATTCATGAAAGTAAAATAATTATTTCTTATTAAAAATCATAAATTAATAAAAGAAAGTAGAGAACCAATCTATTTCAAAGTTAAGGTAATGGATTTTGAGAAAATTTTTCTCCTTTTATTCTTTTCCAATTCATTTCAAACTAGCAAGTCTCTAAAAAAGAAAGTGGATGATCAACCTATGAAGATTCTTCAAACTCCCTTTAATATGTTCCCTAACTCCACCTCATAACTCCTATCATAAATATAAAGATAACTTCTCCATTACTCCTCCAAATATCTTTCTCTCCTTATAAATGAGATTTGAAGACTAAATAGAATTGAGAAGATGGCTGTCCAAAAATCTCAAATTGAGATAAAGACTTATGAGGTACTTTAAGAGGCTCATTTATGAGCCTAAGACCTTCTTATGACAAAAAATTAACTCTGAACCCCAAGTATACCAAGTAGGGTAGTTAATTTTGACTCCAACTACCCCTTAGGAGCTTCTTAGACCATTCCAAACTCTACTTTAAGTTTACATTCGAGTTTACTCTTTCTTGAATCATCTAAAAATTTCATACATTGTAGGTGAGCATTAGAACTCTATAAGGTTAACCTTTTAGTTGGTGTCATACTTATCTTAGAAAATGGGTTAGTCATACCAACACCTAAGGTTAACCTTTTAATTGGTGTCATACTTATCTTAGAAAATGGGTTAGTCATACCAACACCTCATGCACCTATGTGTCAAAAGACACAACATAATTTTCAATTCATTCACACATAGCATGACTACATAAAATAATTAATTTAATTAAATACAACATTTAATAATTATTTTCACAAATAAAATTACGAGACAATGAGGTTCAAGTCTCTTCACTAGACCAAACCTTGGCTTTACAGTAAATAACATAGTTTCACTCTTTGTTCCTCGTATTTAATATCATGGTTAATTTCATGCACACTCAATGCAAACATCAGTAGGTCAAATGACATAAAAAGATAATAACATAAATTGCATAATCATTTAACACACACAATTACATAATATTTCTCATAATTATCAAATCAACATTTAATCTCAACATTCATAATACTCAACATAACATCTCATTTTGCACCATACATATCTAATGTATTTAAATAAACTGTATCATGAAATCAATAATCTAACATAAGTAAATCATGATCAACTATAAGCATAAAATAAGTGTTCAAATCAACATAATCAAAATGTAGAATGTATATAACATAAGATTCTTCGATCCCTGAAATAATGACATATGTCCGTCCAAATATATCATAATCTAAAATATCAACTGAAAAGTGTAACTGTGATCAATGAAAACTATGACGGCTAGAGTAGACCACACACACACACACACATATATATATATATTGATTTTGCATTTTGTCTATATATATTGGTCCTGCACTATATATATATATATATATATATATATATATATATATATATAGGTAAGCAATATGCATGACTAATATATACATAAAATAAAATAACAAAGCGATATATATCCCATGCCTTACTTATATATATTAGTCCTGCATCTTACATATATTTATAAAGACAAGATGCATGACACACACACACACACACACACACACACACACACACACACACACACACACACACACACACACACACACACACACACACACACATATATATATATATATATATATATGCTTATCGCGATCTTAATTTAAAACCAAAGAATCCATTACTCAGTAAACAAAGTAAACTAAGTGCTCTGCTATAGCCACCTCTACCTCTGCTTACTGTGCTATAGTAGCTACCCCTGTTTCTAATGCTATGGGTGGATCTGCTGGCTAGGAAGCTGGAACTCCATCTCGATTCGTTGCCTATGCTACTCTATCTAGATCAGGAACTAAAACTACTACTTTTTCTTATTAATAATAAATGAGCTATGGCCCAGGTTCTTCAATGGGTGCTTAACCTAGTTATACATCTGTCTTTCCTTCTAATGCTTTTGTTATCACGGTCTTTATTACCGGGGACTCTACTACATACAGGAGACTCTGTTACCGATGTCTCTACTTTCTTTGCTCCGTAATATGCTGGTACTTACCCGCTAATAGTCCTAGATAAATTGCTGATTTGGATACTACCTTTATTCATGAAAAAAAGATAAACATCAATGACATATATATATATATATATATATATATATATATATACACACACACACACACAAGGTGCATGACCTATATATAAGTTATGCACCTTATATATATTTGTCATATGTCCTACCTACTTATATATATATTCCTCATGTGTCATATATATATATATATATATATATATATATATATATATATATATATATATATATATATATATATATATATATATATATATATATATATATATATATAAACAGGGTGCATAATTTATATATATAGGTCTTGCACCTTCAGGACACATGACCTATATATAAATTATGTGTTATATATATATATTAGTCCTACACCCTGTCTATATATTGATTCTGCCCCCTATCCATATATATATTGATTCAGAGCCTTGTCATATATATATATATATATATATATTATATGCACCCTGTCATCCTCTTCTTCAAGAAGTTTTCTTATTTTCTTTGGCTTGACTTATGGTTGCATAATTCTTTTTAATGAAAATAGGTGGCATAATTTATATACTATCCAAATTTATAGTAGTAAAAAATTTAGAGATTGCAAATCCGTTAAGCTTTAGAGCTTAACGGATTTGCAATCTCTAAATTTTTTACTACTATAAATTTGGATAGTATATAAATTATGCCACCTATTTTTATTTTTTAAAATATATCTATATATATATATATATATATAGCTTAACGAATTTGCAATCTCTAAATTTTTTACTACTATAAATTTGGACAGTATATAAATTATGCCGCCTATTTTCATTAAAAAGAATTATGCAACCATAAGTCAAGCCAAAGGAAATAAGAAATTTTTTTGAAGAGGATGATGACAGAAGGCATATATATATATATATATATATATATATATATATATATATATATATATATATATATATATATATATATTTATATATATATATATATATATATATATATATATATATATATATATCTGTGTGTGTGTTAAAATAACTCACTAATATAAAATCTATTAAACCTCTATCTTATTAAACATATAAAAAACACATTTTCTATTAATCATTATTAAAATTAAATAACAATTTAACTTATGCATTAAAAATAAATTAAAGTCTATAAACAAAACTTAAAGTAACCTATCCTACTAACCTACCCTATCTCCATCCCCATCACCCTCCCCCTTCTTATGGCCCACATGCCAAGTGGGATGAGTGATGTGACATAAAATCAATGACTCCAAGAGAAAAATTGGTCAAATTTTTAAACATGAAAGATGTTCTTAACGATTATTGTGTTGTACTCTTCTCCATTGTATTATCTTCTTTGGTATTGTGCTTTCTTGTTGAAGATGAAATTTGTAATGAAATGAAGCAAGTGTGGTAAACTCTAATATTATTATTAAAAATGTAATTATTGTGAAAAAAAAATGAACAAGTTATGAGTTTAAGTTATTTATTGGATTTACAAAGTATATCTTATCTTCAATGTATTGCTTACACAACTTCAAGTTGAATGTTCTCTCTATTCCCTTCTTTAAAAAAATTCGTTTATAAACATTGTAAGCAAAGATCATGTTATAAATTTGAAGAATGAACTCTCTAAATTTAGTTTTAACTATCATTTTTAGAACGATGAATTTAAATGCAATAATCAAAATATTTATATACTAAAATTTAATATTGAACCTTAAATTCAATTTTGCATCCTTAAATCTTGTTGAGAAAATCATGAAAGTAATAGATTATTAATCAAATTGTAACACTAAATAATAAACTACCTATTACCAATACCTTATAAATAATTTATTAATTGAATGCATAAACAAAAATGCATGCTACATACATTTAACAAAAGAAAAAAAAAATATTGCAAACAGAAAAATAAATAAAATTTAGACTTTCAGATTTGAGAGAGGCAAATAACTCTTTGAAAAATGTATGAGAAAATAAAATCATTTCTATTACACACAGAGAATATTCCTCTCTCAATTCCGTTGCTAAGTATGAGGTTAGTACCCTAAACCCCCCTAATAACCATTCATTAGTGCAATTGTATTACTAAAGTAATAGAAGAAAAACATAAATATATTAACATTTTTTTTTAAAGCCAAAGTGGATTAGCCACTATAAATATATTAATAATAGAAACTAATTCAAAGACTCATTCGGGGAAGAATCAGGAAGAAACCCCGGAATCCTTGTCATATACATGCATAATATTGATAATTACATTTGATTTTCAGCATGAAAACTATGAAATCCCTAAAAGATATACAACCATAAACCCGCTTACATGAGAAATACAAAAAAGGGTGTCAATTGCAAAAATTTCAAAAACACGCAATACAATGAAGCCCTGTCACTCCTCCATATCCACTGGAGAAGAAGCACACAACACCATATCCCATGCCTGTTCCCAACCGGCAGGAGGAGACAAAGGGGATTTTGTCACCCAACCATCAAGCTCCTCAACTAAGCATATAGCAAACAAATCAAGTGATGGCTCAAAGGGAGGACTAATTGGTAAAAGGGTCAGATTTAGATCAGGAACCAACTTGGTAGTAGCAGAGGGCACAAGATTGGGTGAAGGCGGAAGAGAGTCAAGTAGTGATGGAGGCGAATGATTAGGAAAACTTAGCAAATCCAACACTACGTTGGCACATCGTCAAATGATATCAACTAACCCTTTACCAAGAGCCATACCCACAATTTGTAAATTGGTAGAAATGATGCGAAAACTTTACCTCTCCATAGCCCATTTGAAACAGTCATACGCCATCAAGTGCTCATGGCTAGACATCAATTCATGATGAGAGAATAGGTAAACAACCAAGGCATTGCTAGACCAAAGGTCATAGTTTTGTAGAGCAATCACAAGTTTGTTATCCGCTATAAATTGAGGATGAACCACCTTGTCTGCAATATTATTCACTAATTCTATTGACTGCAATAAGTCCATGAGGTTGGACAAGAAGATAGACACCAATTGTGATGGAAATAGGATAAATTTCATTATAGGCAATAACACATGCTCACCTATGATCCAGTGAATTGCCTTGTATAGTGGCATAGAATGACACTTGAAAATAAGATCAAATTGAGGACCGCCAATTCGGTCAGGCATCAGGAGCTGAACTATTGAGGGTGAGATAAAGACCCTATAATTTTGAGACAATAATTTTTCATGAAGACTGTAAGTCATACATCTCGGAAACTCCATCCGCAATCACACAAGCACCGCACAGAGAAATTTAGGAACCAGCTAGGGAAAGGAGAAAATTTCACACTAAGATGGTTAATTCTGCACCATAAATTAAATAGATGTTCGAGCCCCAAAAACTCATCAATTTGCACATTTGGATTAAACTTTGAAATCATCATGCATCAAATCTGTAATGGACCTGAGTACTATGTATCAGACGTGGCAAGCTAAGACTATGATGAATGTGAGAAGGCACGTGAAGCCCAAGTGCAAAAATTGGAAATAATTTAAGTCATTAAACTCCTCATTAGGTAACTCTGTACTGTATATGAAGGGATTCATGTGAGGTAGTCTAGCCTGAGAAAAGGATGATGACACTACCATGATTAGAACAACTTGGATAGATAGGGTGTCACTGAAATGATTGTATGTACCGGCTTACGCTATGCTAAAGTGGTTGAAGATGATGCAATTTTTTTTTTTGTCCTGTAACATCACTCTCTTGAATTCCCTGTTAGAATTTATAAATGCCCCTAGATTTAGATCCTCAATATCCAACCTGTCACATCCTATGTTAGCCATAAAATCTATCAATAAATTCCCTTCTCTCAGGGTGTGGGAAATATGAATAACTTTAAATGAGTCAAAAAACATCCAAATTTGTTGAAGGATATAAGAGAGTTTCCAATTATGGGATTCATGTTTGATGCATGAGTTTATGATCACCATGGAATCACCTTCAATTTGAATTGATTGATGACCCCCTTTTTTGTCAAGATTAATCCTTCAAACAAAGCATAGGCCTCAGCTATGTTGTTTGTATTTGATGGAATAGGGGACACTTTAATGTCCAGAACTTCTCCATGGTGATCTCTAATACAAATTCCTATCCCAGATTTTTCCAAATTATCGTAGGAGGAGCCATCAAAGTTAATTTTAATTGAACCACATGTGGGATGAAGCCATTGAACTAAATCCCTAAGAATTAGGGAGGATGACTATTTGTGATGAAGTCATCCAAAAGGAATATGGATGCCTTTCCAATCCCTGATGACCGAGTTGTCCCAACTAGATAAAATTGGATTGCATTTGATTTTGTAATGACTAGCATTCACCACTTCCGAGATGGACTATTCAATACCAATAAGAATAGAATTAATTGGTGAAGAGATCTTGTGGAAGATTATTTTTTTTCATTCCCACCATATTGTCCAAACTACTATTGCAAAGATGCATTTCCACAAGCAGGAAAAAATTGAGGAAGAATGTAATACTGGCCAAGCTTGAAAAAGATCCCAAAGTGTGCTTGGTAGAGGAGAAGGAAAATGGAGTTTGCTAAGAACAAACATCCAACATTGTTGTGTAAATGTGCAATTCAAAAAGTGATGATCTGCATCTTCTAACTGAAGATCACATAAACAATAGTTGAAAGGTTGGACAATGTTAAGTTTCGCAAGACGGTCACTGGTGAGAGCTCTCTTTTTCAAGGCTATCTAGGCAAAATATCTAGGTTTGGGGAGAGTGACAGAGTTCCAGTAAAATTAAAAAGCATGACATAGAGTGGTGATTGAATCCTACTGCTGAAAAATCCTGTATCCATCTTTAATACTATAGGTGCCTAATTTACCCGGGGCCCAAAACAATTTATCCTTCTTTCTTGATAAAAAGACCACTTTGTGTGACAAAATTGTTCTAAATCTAGTTCTATCTTGAGAAGAAATTGGTAACTCATTCAAATCCTTCCATATAATCTTTCTAGAATATAGACAAATTGCAAAGACATAGTCCACAAGTGTTTTACCCCAAACTCTTTCAAAAGAAGCTGTTATTCCATCCATGGATGTTGTAAGAATGAGGGGAGGTAGTCCACTTCAAGAATCATGCTAAAAGCTGATCCTCTCACCACTATTCACCTCCCAAGAAATATATTAGGTGACGATATCTCTAGATACCATCATGAAATCTATTAGGGATTTTGAGTGGATATGACTCTAGTCAGACAAGTATTATCAAAATATTTGTGTTGCATGATTTGACACCATTTGGTGTTTGGCTTCGAGTACATCTGCCAAACTATTTTTCCTCCAAAAGTCTTATTCCTTTTTTCCATATCATGAATACCACCCTCCCCAAGTGTTTTGATTTGTGACATATCTTGGAGTGAGATCAATGAGATTTTCTTTTCCCCATTTATGTTTCCTGACCATAGGAAATCTTTCAAATTTTTTTGAATGGTTTGAATGACTGAAGCAAGAGCTTTGAGGACTGAGAGATAGTAATTGGGGATGGCTGCAAGTACTATTTTGACAAGAAGAATTTTACCTATGAGTGATGGCCATCTGGCTTTCCAAGCCACTATCCTAGCCTTGATCCTTTCAATAATAGCCATCCAATAACTGATTTTATTAGCTCCCATGAAAAAAGGAATGCCAAGATAAACTGAAGGCAAGAATCTTCTGAGAAACCCAAAATTGAGATGATTTTATTGGAGATAATCTGGTTAGAATTAAAAATATAAACTTTTGAATTTTGAGGGTTAATTTTCTATCTTGAAGTTGTTGAATACAAATCTAGAGTTTGTTTGATCTTTTTGGCCTCCTTGACATTGGAAGCACCAAATAGTAGGGTATCATCTGCAAACAATGAGTGAGTGATCAAAATATTTGTTCCACCAATCAATGTGCCACTTATCATTTGTTAAAAATTTTAAAGCAGAGATGTGACATCTCATTGGCCCCACACCTGTGCCTTCCCTAACCTTTATAAACCTGGCATAAGAAATGACTTGTTTAATTATTTTTTTAAGAAATGACTTGTTATATATGGCAGGGCGTATGTATATAAAGGTGTATGTTATATACCTATATATATATATATATATATATATATATGGAGGGACCATAATCATATATATATATAGACATGGCGCATGACCAATATATATAGGGAGGGCGCAAAACCATATATATATACAAGGTGCATGACCAATATATCAATAGAGAGAGTGCAGAACCATATATATATACAAGGTGCAAGACCAATATATATATAGGGAGTGCGCATAACCATACATATATATATATATATATATATATATATATATATATATATATATATATATATATATATATATATATATATATATATATATATATATATATATTAGTCCTGCACCATATATATATTGGTCCTACACCTTATATATATATATATATTATATTGGTCATGTGCCTTATATATATATTTGTCTATGTTAGAGTAATAGTATATTTACCTTTATAATTAAGTCTATCTGATTTAATTATTAAAGGTCACTATTATTCTTTTTTCACTTAAGCTTGTCATTTAGGTGCATAATAATTAATATGTTTATTAATTATTAAATGCACAAACCTAGCTTTCTCCGGCTTTAGGGTTTCTCACCTTATAAGCCGCTTTTTGTAATTATTGTTCATACTTTTGAGAAATACAATTTTGCTCTCACTCCGCTGAGATTCTCAAAACCCTTGCTCTCTCTCTCTCTCAGGTTTTCGCTCCAGCTTCTGGTATTTTGCTTGCAGGTGATCTTGGTTTTTTGTGGATTTGCACATTTGTGAAATTTTACATGGTATCAGAGCATCCCTGCCGCTGCCGAGGTTGAAGTTCTTGGAGCCTGGATTCGAAGACGACAGCCACAGCTTGTTTCTAGAGTTTTCTATCACTTTGAAGGAGCACGATCTTCTGGAGCAGATTGAACAGAAACGGACTCCGCCATTGCGTTCAGAAGGTCCGGGAGAGTCGAAATCATATAAAACTTGACTCAGTTTGGCCCCCGTGACCACAGGGAAAAAAATTTGCCCTACCAGGGCCGTACGGCTCGAAAATCGAGAAAAAAAATCTCGAAAAACAAAAAAAAAAAGGTTTTTTTTAAGAAAATACGACGCGCCGCCACCCGCGCCGCCACCAGCGCCACCCGCAGCGGCTGCCGGGCAGCGCGCCGCCAGCGCGCCCCCATCGCGCCGCCGCGGCCAGCCACCGCCCGGCCACCGCCCGGCCGCCACCCCGCGCTCCACCCAGGCCCCACCGCCGCTCCGCCCGGGCGCCACCGCAGCCAGTGGAGCCGCTTTTCCGGCCACCGGCCCGCCACCCAAGGTAGACGGAGGTGACGTCATCTGACGTCATCTGCCGGTTTATTTTTCCGGCGGTTTTTTTAAAAAAAAATTCCGACCGTATGGTTATGACGTCATGCTGACGTCAGCGACGGCCCAGTGACGGTCATACGGCCGTCAAATTTTTTGCCGTCCCTGGTTTTTTCTAGAGAGCTTACATTTGGGGGTACTTGGGCATTTTTGCTCCTACAGGGTTCATACGGACTCGAAAATCGACATATGATATATCGCCGAAAAGGTGTTTCTGAGACAGATGCAATGATGCTCATTTGGTTTGCTGATTCAGCCATTTGAGCTCTCTATTTTAGCGTCAAAGTCAAGGCTTCTCCTTTCCTCCTTCTCTGCATCTGGAGTCCAGGTTTTCTCCTCATTCTTTGTGCTTTCAGTTATTTGCTATACGGGAGTTTGTTTTATACATTGTGGGGGGAGTGGTTTTTTCCTTTCTGTAATTTACTCAGAAAAGACCCTTCTACTTCTGTCTTCTTCTTCTCTCAATGTCGGATCCCTCTGTGGCCCGGCTGACACCGCATAATTATCATACCTGGAAAGCACACATGACCAGACTTCTTATGTCACGTGGCTTATGGTCATGTCTGGATGAGAACCAACCTGTCCTGCAATGTCCCTTTGAGATTCTTCAGCTTGATGCAGAGTTGACTACTTTGACACCTACCAGCTTTCCCACCATTGAGGACTTCTTGATGAAGTTCAAGTCTCTGCGTTCAGTTTTGCAGGGATGTGGAAAACAAAGACAGATGATGAGTGTATCTTCTTGATACTCTCAAAGTTGCGAGGATAGTATCAGATCTTTTCTTCCACTTTCTACTCCACCATGGATGCTTTTGGGTGCTAGGCACACCATGCCTTCTTTTGAGACATTCTGTGATCGGTTGACACGGGAACAGGCAAAGATCCAACAGATGGATGCTTCTGGCTCTTCTAGCCAAGCGTTGGTTGCTCAGTCTTCACAGGGGAAACCAAAACAGAAAGGCAAACCGAAGAAAGATTCCGCAGGCAATGAGTCTTCCTCCAAACCTGCACAGAAAAATGATTCCAAACCTCCAGCGAACCCTTCTAAGGGTAAATCTTCTTCGAAGTCTACTGAGTCTACCTCCAACACTAAGAAGAAATCAGTTGAGACCTGTAGCTTTTGTGGAAAGGATGGACATCCCGTTTCCAGGTGTTGGAAACGTTTGGAGGCTTTAGAGGAAGCCATGCAGGAGCATCACATTTCAGCTCCCCCGTCCACCTCCTCCCCTGCAGGGAAAGGTCATGCTCTTACTGCACGAGCTATGACTTCTGGGCCCACCTGGATTCTTGATTCCAGTGCTTCTCACCACATGACACACACTCAGTAGTTGGTCACCTCAATTGCTCCTTGCGCTACTTCGCAGATTACTGTTGGGAACTCATCTCATCTTTCTGTTTTGGGTTTTGGTTCAGTTGCATTAGCTGGGGGTTCTCTTCAGGATTTTCTTTTTGTCCCTGACATTTCGACGAACCTTCTGTCTATCTATCAGATTTGCCACTCTGGCTCTGGTAAGACAGTTGAGTTCTCACCACATGATGTGGTTATTCGGGACTTACATGATACTGAGATGATTGTGGCTATTGGGAGTGTTGACACTACATCCCGCCTATATAGATTTGATGGATTTGAGTCTTCTGCTGGCACAGGTTCCTATCTTATAGCACATGCAGATTCAGTGAGTAGACTTTGGCATGAGCATTTGGGCCATGTCAATTACAGATATCTTCAGCAAATGAGCACACAGGCACTTGTTCTTGGGCTTCCACAGATTACTTGCACTGATGGGGTTTGTCAGGGTTGTGTTCTTGGCAAACAGCATAGGGATCCTTTTCCTCAGGGACGAGCTACTCGTGCTTTGGCACCATTGGAGTTGATTCACAGTGACCTCATGTCCTTTCCTACTCCTTTTTCTGGTGCCCAATATGTGCTCACATTTATTGATGACTTCTCCAGGTGCACATGGGTGTACTTTTTGAACTACAAGTCTGATGTCTTTGATTCATTTCGAGTCTTTAAGACATTTGTGGAGAAGCAATCTGGTCTTTCTATTCACCGGATATGCACCGATAATGGGGGGGAGTATGTGAACCAGGCTTTCAGGGATTTTTTCTCTGAACATGGTTTTCAGCATCAGTTTTCAGTGCCCTACACCCCTCAGCAGAATGGTGTGGCAGAGAGAAAGAACAGAACACTTCAGGAGATGGCTAATTGTATGATTCAGTCCAGGTCCATGGATTCATCTTTTTGAGCAGAGGCTGTCAATTGTGCCAACTATATTCAGAATCAGATGCCCCACAAGGCAGTTCGACATATGACTCCTGAAGAGGCTTGGTCTCATGTCAAGCCTGATGTATCTTCATTTCGAGTTTTTGGTAGTGAAGCATGGGCATTTGTGCCTGACGCTCAAAGGAAAGCGATGGAGCGGAAGAGCCGACACCTCATTTTTGTTGGTTACTGCGGGGATGTTAAGGCATATAGGTTGTTTGATCCTGATTCCAGAGAGGTCCTATTTCGACGGGATGTCCAGTTTGATTAGCGCCTTCCTGCAGTAGATACCCCACTTCCAGAGTCTACTTCACTTACCACTACTCCCTCATCTCTTCCAGGTCTGTTTCAGGATGATGAGGATGATGATCTTGGTGATCCCCATTTACCTCCGCCACCGGATCCTCCACATATGCCTAGATGGGCTCGTGTTACAGTTGATGCTACAGGCTCTCTGGCTGGTGACCCTTCCACCTCTCGTCGCACCCGGTCTCATATTGCAGGTTCCAGTCTTCTGAGTCATGCTATTTGTGGTGATCCTCAGACATTTGGGGCAGCGACAGGACATACTGAGTGGGACAGTGCTATGGAAGAGGAGTATTCTTCTTTGATGAAGAATCATACTTGGGATCTTTGTTCGCTTCCTAAGGGAAGAAAGTTAGTGCGATGCAAGTGGTTGTATCATACTAAGTTTGCTGCTGATGGCTCTATTGATAAGTACAAGGCACGTCTTGTTGCGAAGGGTTTTTCACAGGTTGAGGGTATTGATTACATTGAGACATTTGCCCCTGTCGCCAAGATGAACTCTATTCGCCTTGTCTTATCCCTCGCAGCTTCTCAGGGATGGCCCATTTTTCAGATGGATGTGAAGAGTGCTTTCTTGCATGGTGATCTTAGTGAGGAGATTTACATGGAGCAGCCTCAAGGATTTGTGCAGGATTCCTCCTTGGTTTGCAGACTTCGGCGTTCTTTATATGGTCTCAAACAGGCCCCTCGGGCTTGGTATGAGAAGATGGACTCTTTTCTGCTTTCTACAGGATTCACACGCTGTCATTCCAATCCTACAGTCTACATTCAGCGTCTTGAGGATGAGATTTTGATACTTGTGCTATATGTTGATGATCTTCTCATCACCGGTAGCTCATCTTCTATGATTCAGGATGTTCAGTGCGCATTGATGGAGCAGTTTGAGATGACAGACCTTGGTCTTTTACACTTCTTTCTGGGTCTACAGATTGTGCAGTCACCTACTGGGATCTTTGTTTACCAGCAGAAGTATGCTCTTGACATGCTTCAGCGCTTTGATATGCTTGATTGCAAGCCTGCTCCCACACCTTTTTAGTCAGGTGTTACTTTGTCTACCTCTTGCACTACGCCTTCAGTGGATGCTACTTTGTATCGGCAGTTGGTTGGAAGTTTGTTATACCTGACACACACTCGTCCTGATCTCTCCTTTGCAGTTGGTCTCGTCTCTCAGTTCTCACATGAGCCTCATGAGAGTCATTGGCAAGCTGCCAAGCGTATTTTGAGATACATTCAGGGCACACTTATGTATGGCATTCACTACACATCAGGGGCTCCTCACATTGTTGGCTACACTGACTCAGATTGGGCTGGTGATGTTGATGATCGGAAGTCTACTTCTGGCTTTGTTTTTTGTCTTGGCTCTGGTCCTATCACATGGTCGTGTAAGAAGCAGAACGCTCGAGCACTTTCATCTACAGAGGCTGAGTACAGAGCGGCAGTTCATGCTAGTCAGGAGATTTTATGGCTTCGGCAGTTGATGACTGAGTTTGGTTTTCCTCCTGATCGTCCCACTGTTCTGTGGTGCGATAATCAGAGTGCTATTCACATTTCCCGCAACCCGGTGGAGCATCAGTGCACTAAACACATTGAGCTTCATATGCATTTCATCCGTCAGCAGATCCAGGATGGTGTTCTCACTTTGGAGTACATTCCCACTGACGCGCAGGTTGCTAACATCTTCACCAACCCCTTTGCATCTCCGCGCTATCTTCAGTTGCGTTCTATGCTTGGGGTGACGGAAGTTGTCCTTGGGGGGTCTTGTTGAGTCCTTCCTTCCTTCATGTTTTTTTCAGCATGTTGTTGTATCTCTTTTTGGGGTAGGGTTTTTCCCACTGGGTTTTCTCTATTTCCCCGGTTCACAGAGATTTCTTTGTTGTTGGGTACCTGATCAGGCCTTGTTGCCGGGACCCATTTTCCTGCTTTCTTAGCTGTGCTAGGTTAGTTTCCTCCTGAGCTTCACTTAAGGGGGGGTGTTAGAGTAATAGTATATTTACCTTTATAATTAAGTCTATCTGATTTAATTATTAAAGGTCACTATTATTCTTTTTTCACTTAAGCTTGTCATTTAGGTGCATAATAATTAATATGTTTATTAATTATTAAATGCACAAACCTAGCTTTCTCCGGCTTTAGGGTTTCTCACCTTATAAGCCGCTTTTTGTAATTATTATTCATACTTTTGAGAAATACAATTTTTCTCTCACTCCGCTGAGATTCTCAAAACCCTTGCTCTCTCTCTCTCTCAGGTTTTCGCTCCAGCTTCTGGTATTTTGCTTGCAGGTGATCTTGGTTTTTTGTGGATTTGCACATTTGTGAAATCTTACAGTCTATATATAATCAGAAACTAAGCTCCCAATAAATCATTCATGTTATATGTCTTTATATTAGTATATATAAAAGGTACAAAAGTGTTGTCAAGGGTCATCACAGAGAGTGATGAGACAATCACGTCAGGATGTCTACTTCATCGAGAATATGTAATCGTAATCAAGCAATAAATTTTATTATCATAACCGAGTAACCTAATAACCATAATCGAGTACTAACAGTAGCCCACTAATTGGATCTACTAACCGCAGACTACTAACCGGATCAGCTAACCACAGACTACTAATTGGACACACTAATTGTAGTTTACTAATTAGATTGTTAGGTGAGATAGGACACAAGTCAATGAGAAATATTCTCATTTGGGTTTTTTAGGCTACAAGTGTTATCATTCTGCGAGTTGAGGTTTTGTTGCGATGTTGCAGAGTTAGTTTTTTTCATCTTTTCAAGTGGGTGTACCTACAATTTATAAAACCATTTACAGACCACTTGTTTGCAGAAGATCTAGGAATGCAAACAAGGTATGTTTGTTGTGATATTCATAGATTTCAAAGCTAAATTAAGGTAGATCCAATTTTTTTCAAGTATGCATAGCTGATTTTTAGAGTCGTTTGCAGACTAGCCATTTGTAGAAGATCTGGACATGCAAACAATGTATGTTAGTAAAAAAAAATTATGTATTTTTTGCCTTTTAATAGTGTATAGGGTATGAATAATGTAGTTTACATTTTTTATCACCGTGTAAGGGTTTCGACTATGAATCAAAGATTTTGTTTCGGCATATCCATTCACAGAAGAGATCAACTTGCAACATTGCAGATACGCCAAAAATATCATTATGATTTGTCCCTCATTTAGGGTATGAATATTGTAGTTTAAATGTTTTACTCGTGTGTGAATAAACAATGTTTCAATTGCAAATCAGAGGTTTTATTGCCGTGTGCATAAAAAGGGCTTTGACAATGAATCGAAGGCTTTGTTTTGGCATATCTATTCACAGAAGAGATTGAATTGTAATATTGCAGGTACACTAAAAATATCGATGTGTTTTGTCCCTCATTTATGGTATGAATATTGTAGTTTACTATATAGATATGGCGCATGACCAATATATATATATGGAGGGCACAAAACCATATATATATACAAGGCGCATGACCAATATATCAATAAGGAGGGTGCAAAACCATATATATATACAAGGCACAAGCCCTATATATATTGAGAGGACACAAAACCATATATATATATATATATATATATATATATATATATATATATATATATATATATATATATATATATATATATATATATATATATATATATATATATATATATATATATATATATATATATGATTTTGCACCCTCTTTATATATATTGGTCATGCGCCCTCTATATATATATATTAGTCTTGCAACCTGCCTATATATTGGTCCTGCACCTTATATATATATTGGTCATGTGCCTTATATATATATATATATATATATATATATATATATATATATATATATATATATATATATATATATAATCAGAAGTTAAGCTCCTGATAAATCATTCATGTTATGTGTCTCTGTATTAGTATATATAAAAGGTACAAAAGTGTTGTCAAGGGCCGTCATGGAGAACAATGAGATAATCATGTCGGGATGTCTACTTCACCAAGAATATGTAATTGTAACCAAACAATAAATTTTAGTATCATAACCGAGCAACCCAATAACCATAACCAAGTACTAACTGTAGCCCACTAATTAGATCTGCTAACTGCAAACTACTAATTAGACACACTAATTGTAGTTTACTAATCAGACCACTAGGTGAGTTAGAAGGACATGATTCAATGAGAAATATTTCCATTTGATTTTTTTTTGCTGCGAGTTGGGGTTTTGTTGCAATCTTGCAAAATTAGTTTTTTTCATCTTTTCAAGCGGGTGTACCTACAATTTATAAAACCATTTGCAGACCACCTATTTACAGAAGATCTAGGAATGCAAACAAGGTATGTTTGTTGGGATATTCGTAGATTTCAGAGCTAAATTAGGGCAGAGCCAATTTTTTTCAAGCGGGGCGTAGTTGATTTTTAGAGCCGTTTGTAGACTAGCCATTTGCTAAAGATCTGGACATGCAAACAACGTATGTTAGTAAAAAGTAATTATGTATTTTCTATCTTTTAACAGTGTATAGGGTATGAATAATGTAGTTTACATTTTTTATCGCCGTGTAAGGGTTTCGACTATGAATCACTAATTTTGTTTTGGCATATCCGCTCACAGAAGAGATCAACTTGCAACATTATAGATACGCTAAAAATATCGTTATGTTTTGTCCCTCATTTAGGGTATGAATATTGTAGTTTATATGTTCTAACCGTGTGTGAATAAACAATGTTTCAACTATAAATCAAAGATTTTATCATTGTGTGCATAATGAGGGTTTTGGCCGCAAATCAGAGGCTTTGTTTTAGCATATCTATTCATAAAAGAGATCGACTTGTAATATTGCAGGTACGCTAAAAATAGCGATGTGTTTTATCCCTCGTTTATGGTATGAATATTGTAGTTTACATGTTTTACCCGTGTGTGAATAAATAGGGTTTCGATTGCAAATTAGAGAGTTTTTTGGGGACTAGCTATAGTCACAAGATATTGACTTGCAACACTGCAAGTATGTCAAATTTTTTTTTGTGTATTTTTGGTTCAATGCATTTTTAGAAACATTTGAAGTATCAAAATAGTATGTATATATTTAATTTATCGGAAATAATGTCATTATGTACTAGTATGCCTATATTTAATAATATATAAACTAGTTAAAGAAGTATAAAAAGTTCATTAGGGAAAATTTTAGTCTATTTTTTGTAGTATATGAAGTTAATTGGAGAAAATTTTAGTCTATTTTTTTTTATAGTAAATGAGGTTAATTGGAGGAAATTTTGTAGTCAATAAGATTAATTAAAAGGTCATTTAGTAAAAATAGTCCTTTGTGCAAAAAAGGTATTAAGGGTGAAGTAATAGCTTCAAATTAATAATGTATGCATTTATAGATATTACAATACAATTGTGCACCATGACTAATTGATAAATATATAGAGAAGGGGAAATAGAAATTTAAAAATAGAAATAGGAAGTAATATATGGAGAGAGGTAAAGAGGGAGTTATAAGGGTACAAAGACATGGAGAGATAATGAGATAGACATAGATAGAGAGATGGAATAAGAAAATTGGAGAGATATAGATAGAGATGTAAACATATAAATTTATAAAGGTACAATACAAAAGAGTCCATATATTCATAAAGGATGTGTTCATGAAGAAGGTGAGTCTGATTTGAATGAGCTTCAATGAAGGAATCTGTTTGATTATTAGTTTTGTGCATACGTGTTGTGGCTATATGTCATTTATAAAAGGTTGATGATTATCAAGATGTATTGTATACTTTAGTATAGTGTCCTTTTGAAGTCTCAATAAAGAAAAAATTGTTGAGGTTTGAAAATAAGGTCTTGCAACATAAGTGTATTTTTCATGTCACCAAAGTGATAGAAACATGTAGTAATTCATGGCAAAAGAGTGGCATGAACCTGTAACTGCATATTCACGGAAACATAATGACAAGAACTTTATTTGTTTAACTTAATCATGCATACTAACAAATATTAATGATATTAATCATTATATAATTCCAAGGGTTCGTATTTAATTGCTAAAATATGTTGGTGTGATATTTGAGTTTTCAGATTTCAAAAAGGAAATACCAATGGTTGTTTATTAAGACAAAAACTTTTTGGGTAAGTGTATGTTTAGTTTTTTATTTTACAAGTAGAAAACTTTCCAACTGTCGAATGATGATTTAAAAGTGATGAAAGTGTATTCAATAGATGTTGGAATGTGTTGAAAAATGTAGAAAATTTTCTTTGAAAAGTATGGAGGCTTTATAGAAAGATAAAAAATTGTGATACAATAGGGTGTTTTTGCTCTATCTTTTGATTGTAGATATAATTATGATTGATGTTAAAATAATTATAGATATTGTTTAAATATGCAAAAAATATATAGAATAGAGATGAACTTAATGGGATAATATTTTTTTCAAAACAAGGGTAGCATAGAAAGGTTTTATAAGTGGTTAATTAGAAGATTGCATTCTTCTAAAAGAAAGATTTATTTGTTGAGATTGTTGTTTATTTATATTTTCTCATAGAGTTAGGAATGAGTGACTGTAGAAGATGAAGATTTGGTTCTTGTTTATTGGTTGAAGACTTCATAATTTGGTGATATGGTTATCGTTTCAAATTTGATTGAGGGTTTTGAATGTTAACACTGAATTTGCAAACTTCATAGCCAAGTGGTAGTTTATTATTTATAATTTTTTAATGAAAGATGTTGTTGAGTGATTTTTATTGTAACAGAGTAACCCTCTGAATTGATTTTGTTTAAACATTTTGCAAGGGGTTGGTGCTCCTAAATTTGTAAGGGGTCGGTGCTCTTTCGAGTAGGTGCTCCTAAAATTTGTAAGGGGTTGGTATTTTCCTTGATACAAAATATTGTATGTTTTTGTCACACAGTCGATAACACTATATGATTTCGACACCAAGTGAAACATAATATAATTATCCTAGGTCGGGAAGATTATGTCATTGTCTGTGTGAAAAAAATTGAGATGGTTGAAAATATTGATGTCTGCATCGCTAATTTTCCAAGACAAATGTTTATGCAAAAGGTCTTGTTTATGGGTGTCTCTGATTAAATGTCATTTATCTGATTATGTCCAAGTAAAATAAATGTATTAGAGAGATGTCTCTTTTCCTGTCTGAGCTAAGCAATGGTTGAATTCTATATAAGGAATCTTTGCACCTATTTCACAAGTTTTTCTCTATCGACCTTTTCAAACATCTTAGTCTATCTGACTGTAAAGTTTAGCTTTGTAATATATTAATGAAATTTTTGTTGTTATGTTGTTTTACAATAAAAAATGTGCACATGTTATATACTTTATTTTGATCCCTCATTCTTGTTTCATCTGATATATTGTGTGAAATGTTCTTGCTAGTTGTTGCATTCTGAAAGTCATATTTGCTTCGAACACCTATTAAGGTGTAAAGTAGATTTATGTCTTTGAAATAGGACCTTTAGTAGGAGTTGTGCATATGAGGGGTTCTTTTTCATATTACTTGTATTTAGAAGCAGCAAGCAACCACATTCATAACTGTTGGGATTTCTTAAATTAGGTGCATTCTAGTTCTTCACTATCGTCATCAAAGTTTTTGGTTAGGTGCACCTAGGTTGAAAGGATGATAGCCTTGTCTGTCATTTAACCATGACACGTGTGAGTCCCATAGTTGGGAGGTTGTCATAATATTTCACAAATTTTCTCTGTCATCATACCCGAAGGATGGGTGCAAAATTTTGTGAGAACAACTCTTATTGGATAGGATTGGACAAAGTGAACCACAAAATAACAAATGGGAAAATCAAAACAATACACATGGTAACCAAACTTATAGTGTGAAAAATAGTTCCACAAATCAACATAGTAATAGTGAGAGAAACCTATAGTAACTTGGTCATACTTAATCCCTAGGATTTTCTAACCCACTTTTATATAGAGAGATGCATTATAGGTTTCTCATGAGACTCCTCTACCATTGATGGATGAGTTATGTAGTAATTTATATGTAGAGTATGACACCCTTAAAGCTCTTAGAAAAATTGACTTTCAATGAGTTTATGGATTTGAAGAAGAAGAAGAGGGGTGGTGGAAGAACTAATTTTAGAGGACCAAAAGTTTATAGGGACTTACAATAGGAATTAGGAGAGGTTACACTTTCTCATTTTTATGGTAGTGATAAATACACAACTAGGGCATGGATATAGAACTTAGATAACTACCTAGCTCCTAGACCTATGGTAGAGGATGAGGAAATAAAAATTTCCACTCTACACTTGGATGGAATTTCACATAAATGGTGGTATCATAGATTTATCCCCTTGGGTCATTGATATATCACTTTATATGATAATTTTATTAATGCATTTATTGAGATATTTGAAAGAAAGGGTCATGAGTTGCACTTTAGGGTCCTAACACAATTAGAACAATATGGTATAGTGGATGCATACAATAGAATATTTTCAAAGGCTTTTGGTTATGGTTTATTGGATTACATAGAAGATATTTATAGTCTCATTTACTAGGGGACTCATAGAACCACTTAGGGAATGGATTACAAAATTTTATCCTCTATCCTTGCATAAAGCTATGAAGGAAATGAACATGGAGTGGCTGCCCCAATATCTAAATTTCAATCCAAATATATTTTGAATAAGAAATGTAAAAAAAATTTCCCCAAGGAATCTAATGAATAAAATAAACTATCACAAGATTTGATAGTAAGGCACTTAATGACTTAAGAAAAAATAAATTATTCTTTACATGCAAGTAGAGGGAAGGTGTACCAAATGGAAAATAGAGTAATATTCAATAGAATAATGATTATCAATAAATTAATCAAACCGGAAATTTGATTCATATGAAAAAGATGACGAAGAGTGCAAAAAGGGTGAACAAAGTGATGAAACACTTGCCTAACTCCATAGATTTTAGAAGAATGCACCCGTATGCATTTGATGATTATTAGGTGGACACTAATTGGTTGTAGAGATTGATACAAGTGATACTCATAATGTCATAGATAAGGGAATCGAAGCATACAAGAGGCTTTAGAATTAGGAGGTATATGGTTTTAGGGTGAGGGTTGTAGATAGTTTTAATATTAAATACACTAGGATTATTCCATATATAAGTTTTAGAATTGGGGAACTATAAAGTAAAGGATGAATTCTATGTGGTGAGAATTGGTGATATAGATGCATATTGGGGATTTAGTAACTACATTCCCTTTGTGAGATCACACTTAGCTTTTAAACCATGAATACAAAATTCAACTAAGAGGGTAAGAACATAATGTTGAGGGGAATGTCTAATGGAGAGCCATGGATATTATATTTCAAACATATGGAGAGGTGATGGTGATGGCATCACATGATAGCAGGAGGTCATCACATAGAGAACGTAGTTGAGATAGATTGTGGGTCCAACGGTGATAGATGGTGTGGAAAATTAAAGAATTCAAGAGGGTTTTTGGCTTAACATTTTTGATGTCGCAAGTCTCATTATTTGAAGGAATAAAAACATTAATTAGCAAAAAAGAATATCCAGGGATGTCTCCTCCCACAGGAAAGTTGTAAGATGTATGATACATGACCAAGGAGGTCAAAGTTTGAAGATAGTGTCTTGGTGTATTGTCAAAATTTAAGAGCACACATGTTGGGAATTACCAAGGCACCCATAAAATCCTAAAATGAGAAAGAAGGTGCAAATAGATAGTTGATGTGGGGCTCATTTAATGACCTATCATTTCTAAGATTGGGTACACATGTGCTAACTTATGCGAAGTTATGACATCCATGCTTATAACTAGAATGACAAAAGGGGAACTAATGGACAACTTGGAAAATTTTGAATACTCACTTGTGGGAACCAATAGCACCATTAAAGAGAGAATGATGGAGATGGAGAAAACTAAAAATTAGCTATTTTGGACATGTAGATTCAACCTCACAACCAATGTGGACTCTGCAACATGGTATAACTCACCTCTTAGTGATAAAATCCAGGCCACAATGACTCAACATCGAGTCCATGGGCCTTTTATTCATAGAGGGTCTGACAGACCTCAAAAAGAATTAGAACCTTGAGAAGTAGGATACCTTGGTCAACCTATCCATTGTCACCATTATAGCATCATGGCGATGATATGAAATAGGAAGACCAACTATGAAGTCCATAGATATAATGTCCCATTTCCACTCAGGTATCTCATGTGGCTGAAGAAGTCCACCTGGATGGCGGTGCTTTGCCTTAACTCACTGACACTCCAAGCATTTAGCCACAACCTCTAAAATGTGTGTCCTCATACCTGGCCAATGATATAGGTGTCTCAAATCTACATGTAATTTCTTGACTTTGGGGTGCACTGCATATGGTGCTCTATAAGCCTCAAGGATAATGAAGTCATGCAACCCACCGGAAGAAGGTACATAAATGCATCCTCTATGGTGAAGAAGACCATCAGACTCTAGGGTATAATCTAAGAACTTCCCCTCAAGGGGCCTTTGATCTTGAACCAACTGACAAACCTCAAAATAGAATCAATCCTCCTGCAAGTGCTACAATATGCACACTCTCAAATCTATGCTAGTAGTCATAGCTGAAAGATCATTACTTCTCCTGCTCAAGGCATCTGCTACCACATTCTCCTTACCCTTGATGTAATGAACATTGAAGTCATACTCGCAAAGGAACTCCATCCACCTCCTTTGCTTAGCATTAATATTTGACTGAGTGAATATGTACTACAAACTCTGATGATCTGAGTGAAGCTCAAATCTATGACCCAATAGGAAATATCACCACCTCACCAAAGCATGCACCATTGCAGCTAGCTCTAGGTCATGGGTAGGGTAGTTAAGCTCGTGACTCTTACTTTTCCTAGACTTGTAGGTAATAGCTCATCCACCCTATATAAGAACTGCTCCAATCCCATCTAATGATGCATTTGTGCATACTATGAAGTCCGTTGATGGATCTGGTACTAAATGGATAGGTGCACTAGTAAGTTCTCTCTTGAGCTCCTGAAAATCTCTCTCGCACCTCTCTGTCCACTCAAACTTCTTCCCCTTTCTTTGAAGGGAAGTGATAGGATGGGCTACTCTAGAGAATCCCTTGATAAACCACCTATAATAGCTTGCAAGACCTATGAAACTCTTGACCTCTATCACACTGGTAGGTGCTGGCCAATCCATAATCAGTCTAATCTTAGATGGGTCAATTGAGATCCCATCTCCTAATATCACATGGCCTAGGTAATGAACCTATGATCTAAAGAAGGCACACTTCAACAAACTACCAAACAACTGATTATCCTTCAAGCACTATAAGACCTATCTCGAATGCTCCTCATGCTCATGCTCATCTCATGAGTAGATCAAAGTGTCCTCTAAGAACACCACCACAAATTTGTCTAAGAATGAGGCTCATGAATACATCTAGAGCATTTGTGAGTCTGAAAGGAACATCTGTGAACTCATAATGGCCATAGTGTGTACAAAATGTAGTCATGTGGATGTCATTCTCCATAATGCTCAACTGGTGATACCCTAACTTCAAGTCTATCTTTGAGAACACATGGACACCCTGAAGCTAATTAAACAAATCATCTATCCTAGGAAGTGGGTACCGATTCTTGATGGTCACCTTATTCAATTGTCAGTAATCCATACACAACCTAAGAGATTTGTCCTTCTTCTTAACGAAGATGATGGGTGCACCCCATGGAGATACACTAGGATGAATGTGCTCTTTCTCCAAGAGCTCCTCCAACTGAATCTTGAGCTCATTGAGCTCATGAGTATTCATCCTATATGGTGCTCGAGCTCTGCTCTTGGTACAAGATCAATGTGAAAATCCACTGCTCTAGGTGGTGGCATACCATGTAGCTATGATGGAAATACATTTGCATACTCCTACAAAATAGGGTGGTCATCAAGGGAAGTCTCCTTCTCGACCTCCTCTCTATCACTGATGGTGATGGAAAACAACTGACAACCCTTTTGCATGCACTGATTAAATTTCATAGTGGATATCATACGAAGAGATATAGGTTTTTGAACTCCTGAGATAACTAAGGACACACCCTCATCATCCACACACTCAAATTTCTTTTGTTTACAATCCATCTTGGATCTATGGGCATAAAGCCAATCCATGCCAAGAATGACATCATAGGATCCTAGTGGTGTGACATGAAGGTCAACTAAGGTGGTCATGTCCCTAATCTACAACTGACATCCCCTCACCATGGAACTAACTGACACCCTAGTACCTAAGGCTAACTCAACCTCCCAATTGACATCCTGCCTAGCTTCCACTAGCCCGCAATGCTCCACTATAAAAGGTGTAATAAAAGAGTTAGTAGCTCTTGAATCAAAAAGAATAGAAATTATACTACCTCCAATCATGCCTACAACCTCAATAATTATGGTCTGATGCTCAGCTTGGCTATTATCAACCATTGAAAATACTCGATGGGATCTGCCCATGTCTCCTATGGTACACTCTGAAGCTACTACCCTCTGACTGCCAGCTGGATGACCCATAGGAAAGTCTCTAGCTATATGCCCCATAGTACCACATGTGTAGCATGAACCTCTAGCCTAGATATGAATCCCCTAAGGTTTGGACTGCTGATGTCCACCTGTCATACTAGATCTAGTGTAGCCACCTCTAGATGACTGTGTCTAAGCTCTCTAATCACATCGAGAACCATGTGAATGCCACTACTTGGGCTTAGAGCCCTTCTATCCCTATGGAGGTTTCTAGCTCTGGCTCTACTGAGATTTCTATTACTACTACTGCTGAGGTGCCCTAGAAGATCTTGAGGAGTTCTTCTGATTTCCCTTCTAGTGGGATTTCTAGAAACCAGAAGATTGTGGTGTGGAACTATAGTTTTGTGACCTATCCTGTGTGTCGTGAGACCTATTATAGATCTCCTCAACTATCATGGCCCTCTCTATGATATTGTGTAGATCTCCTAAAGGTACCATCCATACCCTATCATCTATAGCATAGTTCAACCCCTTAATAAAGTAGTTGACCTAAATTTTCTCATCCTACATGTAATCTACATAAGGAAGGAGCTCGATAAAATTACTCTCATACTATGCTACTGATAGGCCTCTCTACTATAAGTCATGAAACTCATCAATGTGATGCTATCTATAGTGCTCTGACATATATCAGGCTCAAAATCTCTCCAAGAAGGTCTCCCATGTGAGGGTATCTATGAAAAGGTGGCTCTTATACTCCTCCTGCATCCACCAAGTAGAGGTGGTCCCTCTCAACATGTGAATTGAAAATCATACCTTAAGGTTGCTCTCGTAAGGATGTAACCCAAAGCAACACTCGAGGCACAAAAGACAAGCCTTAGCCTCTATCCCACCTGTGGATCTTGAAAATGGTGGTAGTTGTAGTTGAATGAGGTGTCTGATCTAGTCCCCTATATCATGGGGCACTTTCAGTACTACTGTTGGTGGTGGCTCTGGCATGTGAATAGACTTGTCCTCATAATCTATCCACTCCTCAACCCATCTAGCAGGAGGAATCATACTCCACTCTAGGGCCTCAGCCTGCTAATGTCCTAGAGGCAATCTATCCATAATAATACTAGCTAAATTCTATAGTGCATTAAGTATATCCTAGTTGGGATTAGGTGGTGGCATAGGAGGGGGCCCCTTCTCACCACCTTCTCCCTTGGCTACTTGCTTTGCACCCTCTACTGCCACACGACCACCTCTAGCTCTCCGTCCACATTGATAAGCACTTCATGTGACTGGAGGCATCCTACACTAAGGTAGAAAACAAACAGTGAGCTGGTAAACACAATGGGTTTAGGTTCCTAGAGTAGAAACTATGCTCTTATACTAGAATGTAATGCCTAGAATACTAGGGAAAAACACAAAAACAATTTTTTTATTAAAATAACACTAAACTACAATCTAGGTTGCATACGAGCTTACTAGATACAAAACTCAAGGAAAAAGACTATCACAAAATGACTCCTAAGGGAAATCATCGTGTGCACTGGCATGCCGAGAATTCCCTTATTGTTGGATGACATAAACCAAATGGGATAACCCTAACTAGCTTTGGCGTAAAAAGATCCAATAGGTTAAATCTTAGTTGAAATTCCAATTAGGTAATAAAGAAAGTCCCTAACTCAAGCTAGGATATGGGAACTACAAAGTTGTTGATATAAGGTAGATTAAATTATAGGGGACATACCCCCTTGAAAAGAATGCAATATGTATAAAGATTCAATTTATGATATTAATATTTTCCATTTAAATGAATTAACTAATTTCCCTTAAAACCCAATTATTAAAAGGGGATTAAAGGTCATTAATTAATTAATAATTAAATAAAATATCCCACAATTTAAAAAAATAAAATATATATATCCATTCCTATCCCCTAATCTCAAATCAATACAATAATAAAAAGATTAAATAAAGTAATTTATTCAACAAAATCATCTTAATAAAATTTAATAATGTCCTAATAGACAAATTTAATTTCCCACTTGCCATCTAAACCCACCATTCTAAATTCCTAAATAAAAAGAAATAACAAACCTCTAGAAGAGAATATAATAAAACAACACTAAATTTTATTAAATTAAAAAGTGACAAACTAACATCACTTAACTAAGAAGACTGATAATTAGTCTAAAGTGGGATAAATAAAAAAGTTTCACTTTAGACTAAAAAACTAAAAGGATAAAAGAAAAGAGTATTCTATAATGGGTAACCCTAACCCTAATTCAGATTTAGGGTTAGGCCCAATTTTAAAAGGCTGTAAAAAAACTAATCTGGCCATTTTGTTTGTGCAGAGAAGGGCCAGAGGCAAGAGGGTTAGTAGGAGAATTGTTTTTTGCAAATGTAGTAGCTTTCATAGATGTATATGCACACTAGGGGTGTGCATCTACATCCATTAATGCTGGTGTTTTTGTGCTTGAATAAAGTACATCCACAGAGATGCATAACTCCTCCCGTGACTACCTAGGGTTTGACAAAAAACACTAAATGTTTATTTCTGCAAGGTAAAATTTAGACAGATTTGTTTTATTTTGGGAAAGAATCTATCTGTAATGTTTCAAGAGAAATCAGGTTTGATTTAGTTTTCTTTTAAAATTATTTTGGGGTATGCTGATTTCCCCAACTCTCAGCATGCATTCATTTCGTTTAAAAATCCTTAATGTTTTTATCTTACTATAAGATAGGGTTTCATTTTTTTAATATTGAAAAGCATAATAAAAAAAATCGCTATATATTTTTTTTTGGAGGAACTAGACCAACGGCCATGGTCATCCTCGGCCCAGCCCTCAGCCTACCTGCACACAGTGGGGTTCTAGCCGCTCACAGTGGCCTTAGCCACTACTACAGTTGTGGCCGCACACAGTGACCACGGTCACTATGTGTGGTCACAGCTGCACACAATGACCACGACCACTGTGGCAGTCGTGGCCACACTCCAGTGGTCGTGACACTGTCGGCCACTGTGAGTTGAGGAAAGGGGGGGCGATCTCAGCTCCCAATAAAACCCCCATTTTTTTTAATTTAATTTTTTTTTAAAATAACAAGATCGTTGTGTTTCTTTTTTTATAATGTTTATCTATTAACATTTAAAATGCTAATGTTTTTTTTTGTGTAAGGTTTTAAACAATTATATGTAATATATATATATGTGTGTGTGTGTGTGTGTGTGT